>CM053789.1:206729725-206739725 GCA_028749045.1 Cupressus sempervirens
TACCCTCCAAGAGGTGAAATCCACACTATTCATTATGAGCACAAACAAATCTCCAGGTCCAGATTGCTTCCAAGCCTTCTTTTTTCAACAGTGCTAGGACATTCTAGGATAGGAGTTGTGGAAAGCCTTAGAAGCTACATGTAAGGGAGGAGCAAATTTAACATAAATTAATCACATGTTTATAACTCTCATCCCTAAATAGAATGAAAGTGTAGTGCCTAGGGACTTCATGCCTATAGCTTTATGTAACACTATATATAAAGTATTTTTAAAAATCTCGGCTAATTGTCTCAAAAGTTTCCTTCCTAAATTCATTTCAGAAGAACAAACCGGATTTATCCCTGGTAGATCCATATTGGATGGCATATCGATTATATAGGAAACTATCCATTCAGCAATAAAAAAGAAGGAACACTGTATGTTGCTTAAACTAGATATCTAAGAAGCATATGATAAGGTAGATTGGAGATTCTTATGTAAAACCTTAGCGGCATTCGGCTTCTCCAAACAATGGATCAACATTATTTTTCAATGTATATCAACTCCCAAAATCTTGATCCTCATTAATGGAACCCCAGAAGGTTTTTTTAATATCTCAAGGGGTATTAGACAAGGAGACCCAATTTCCCCATTCCTATTCATCATAATGGTAGAAGCATTTGGAACAGAAATCAAGGAAGCACAAGAGGAAAGTAAAATCAAAGGAGTGAAAGTTACAAATGAAGTTGCCAACACTACTCATCAAAAAATTGTTAACGATACTATACCAGCTGGAATTAGTACTTTACAAGAGGGAGATCAAATCCAAATCATCTTAGAAACATATGCCAAAGCATTAGGACAAATGATCAATGCTGAGAAATCAAAAATCCTTTTCCTAAATACAAAGATAGAAGTGGAAGATCAAATTTGTCAAAAATTAGGATTCAAAAAAGGCAGTTTACCATTCAAATACCTAGAGATTTACCTTGACAAGAGTACACATTCAAATCAAGGATGGGAACACATCCTTAGGAAAATTGATAACCACATTGAATCTTGGAAAGGAAGATGGTTGACAAAGGTAGGGAGGATAACAAAGATCAAAGCAGCCTTAGTAGCTATTCCATCCTACCAACTCTTGTGTTCACATTTGCCCAAAAATATCAATGCCAAATTGGAAAGTAAACTTTGAAACTTCTTCTGGAAAGGACTAGAGGAAAAGCAAAAAGAAGCCTTAATTAGCTGGAGTAAAATAAGCAAACCCAAATAATTTTGTGGATTAGGAATAAAAAATTTGGAATGGTAGAATGAAGCACTAGGAGCCAAACAAGTTTGGAGACTCTATCAAGAAAGGGAGAGGAAATGGGCAAAAATATTATTTAACAAATATCTTAATCCCTTGGACAAAACTTCATTATTCAAAATTAAATCCCTCCCTCCCCCCTCCCGCCAAGGAATCTGCAGGTTGGAATTTTCTTATGCAAAATCATTGTCTAATTTCCAAATACCTCACCTGGGACATAGGGAATGGAGATAAAGCTTTTTTTTGGGAAGATTCATGGAATGGAAATCCCCCTCTGACAGGGGTAGAATTTTCTTTAGAAACAATATCCACACTTAAAACATTATGGGGAACAAAAGTGAAAGATTATTTATAGGAAATTGACTCAGACATGGGTAAGATATGGAAATGGAAATTGTTATCAAATTTCAATATTAAGCAGGAAGATAAAGAGAAATTGGGAAATATACTAAAGAATAGATCCATTATTCTTAAAAATAGGGAGGACAAGCTAATATGGGTTGCTTCGAAGGATGGAACATACAAAGTTAAAGAAGGATACAAAATGATCAAAAATTCACAAAAATGGAGAATTAGTACACTCCCCTTGAGCCTATGCTAGGACCCAGCTGGTCTTCCTAAAGTAGGAACATTTCTTTGGGCAGCCATGCAAAAGAGAATACTAATAGCAGATAGAATCTAGAAAATGGGATTTGAAGGGCCATCTAGATGTATTCTATGCAAAGAGGATGAAGAAAATGTAGATCACCTTTTATATACATGTAAATTTTCTCAGGAATGTTGGAGGTGGCTTCAAAGTAAATTTAATCGGTCCTCTTTGTTAGCAAGTAGATGTATAGATCACTTATTGGGCTGGCCTAAAGATTATCCAAAGAAAACCTATCGAAAATTTTGGAACATCTCTCTGGCTATTATTCTTTGGGAAATTTGGAAAGAACATAATCATAGAATTTTCTTAGACCAATGTCTATCAAAACAAGCCCTTTTAACAAAAATAGAAGTAGTAATTTCGGAAGTGATGAACAGTGATCTTAGAAAGAGACCTAGAGAAGAGGGATCTTTCTCTGAATGGGACATAGAAATAAAAAAAACTATGGCCTCTACTTATTAATCCTCCCCTCTACTGCAATAAGAAGAATGACCTAGCTAGACTTAAGTGTAAATGGGAACCTCCCCCAATAGGATGGATGAAGCTGAATTTTGATGGGGCGTCAAGAGGAAACCCAAGAAAAGTGGGAAGTGGATGTATTATAATGGATGAATCAAGTGATTGGATTGTTAAAAGATCCAAGTCTCTTAACATGGTATCAAATAATATCACCAAACTTGAAGCAGTAGAAGAAGGAATTAACCTATGCATTAAACTTAATATTAAAAAACTTATTATAGAAGGGACTCACAAATCATCATTAATGCACTTAGGAAAGGAACTACCCCAAACTGTGTGTTAAATTCCAAATTAGAAGCTATCAACAAAACCCTTTTGGCATTTGACGAAATTAGATATGCACACATTTATAGAGAAGGCAACAAGGAGGCAGATATATTAGCCAATCTAGGCACAAATGGTTTTAATACACTAACTTTAAACCCTCTATGATTTCGGTATAATCATACTCCTTCGAGTTACTGCACATGTAGTGATTTCACACATTTTGGGGTAGAGTACTGATATTGCAAAAATCTCTCACTTGAGTATTTCTATCCTTATTAAATGATGAATTTGCAAGGAACTACTTTATTCGCTTGGATGTCATCACAATTTTGGCATCTAGAAATTTGGATTTCACATATTTATTAATGGATCAGGGACTATCTTGCTTCTCACCTTAGTCTACATCTGGTTCTCTCCCTTGATAGGTAGTAGTCTAGTCTGGGCGTTATGGATTCCAATATAAGTCTTTTTCATGCATACGAAAAATGCACTATGGCCTTTTGTGGGCCGATTACACAAGAGCATTGGAATCATTTATTAAAGCCCATAGATGATATGAGTCATGTAGTAGTTAGTTGAGCTTAGGGGAAGGAACTTTCAGTTATTAATATTCATGGAGGACCAATAGCGACATTGTTGGGCTCTGAGTAGGTTGTTTGGCTATGGCCGGGGTAGAAAAATGGGATATCATTAGGATTACACATAATATTTTTGAGCCCTATTGGGTTGGAAATTATTGTCGCAAACATTGATGCTCAGCTTTGTATCCCTCTTCCACAGGCTTACATGGAATTCAATGTGAAAAGCCCAAAAATTGGAAGGTGTCCTAAACACCCTTCCATGGTAGTTAGGGACAATGTCCAATTTTTTAGAGAATGGCCACGAATGGAGTCGAGTATCAACTTTATATTAAGATGGAGGGGAATTATTGAAGACCATGAAAGGGATTGGTTAATTAATTAGCTATGGGTGTATGATGCCTATATTCATCCAGATGTTAACTTTAACAATCTGGAGGAAGTGGAATTCTACTTGCCAAACTATGATAGAACTAGTATGGGAAGGACAACATTCAAGTTCCCATGAGGCTACATAAATCATAATGGTTTTCAAGATAGAATGATATTAAAGATGTTATTGGGTCATTTTGTATAATAATCCAACCCAAATTTAGGATCCTCTAGTTAAGCTTCCAATCCTTCCGCATTTATTTCAATCTTCCATCTCTAGGTTTCACACATACATGCATTAAACTTTACAGCTAATTTTTTCAAATATTGAATGCCCTTCTATATTATATTTTGGTCCTTCTCGGCTTGCCCCTCTGGATTTAGTTGAGACTTAGCATTAACAAATAACCAATTGTTAAACTTTCATGAGTATCCCTCACATTTTGTTATGATGATTTCCAAATCCAAATTTAGTTAATCATTAATCAATAATTATACTATATGTCAAATAAAATGAAGTTAATTGTAAATCATTTAAATAAACATAACAAAATTTTTTTATTTATAATTAATTTGTGCCCTCTTATGACTGTATACTTAACTATTATATAAAATGAGTTCCTCCCAAATGTGTAATGCAGAATAGTGATTTTGGTATTTTTGTTAACCCTTAACATTTTGATGATTGTGGTGATTGAAGACAGATTATGATAACATCTTCTCTGATATGGAGCTTGGTTGGAAAGACAAATTCAAATTCATTGGACATTATAATGAAGCATTCACTGGGGAATGCCCCTTTAACTAATGTATAATATAGCACTGAAGTCTTGGGCTAGACTAGAGGTTTTCTTTCCCCGTTCTTTCCTACTAGTGCTCGTCAGAATGGGAGATCTATTTGTACTTTTAATTCTAATATAATAAAATTAATCATGGCTATGACCGTTTACCGATCAAATAATAATAATATTGTTTAGAGTTTATTATTAAAATAAATCTCTTAAATAAATATACAACACCAAAATTAGAACTTTAATTAAATATTTTAAATTTTATTCTCTTATTTAAATAATTTCTCAATTAATTACATATAATTAAATATTGAATTTCTTTTATAAAATTTCTATTAAATTAAATCATTAAATACTCTTTTAACTTGATTTAATTATAACAAAAAATCATCGTAGACCCACAAGACTAAATCCAAAAGCTCAACTAAAAGATAAAGCAAAAAGTCAAAGTCTAGGTTTAAAATCATGAATTCACATCAATTGAAAAATTTAGATGGGTAAACAACTTAGATACTTGTCCTACTTGCTAGGATAATTGGATTAAGTTAGTTCTTGGACTGAAAAATTATCTCCCCACTTATACCATTGAGATACTTCAATAGGGTACACTCATCTTGGAAACTCAGGGAAGTTGATACACAATACCTACAACCTACATATAATCCATGCATGTACATATTCATATATTCTAAACTAAATAGGAAATGGTGAGGAGTGGTACATCATATAGATACTAGCTAGAAGGTGACTATGACTACCTCTGTTAACCACATAAAGAACATAAATCATAAAGTACAACATACATGTGCACCATACACATGCAAGTATGATGTAAGTATTCATAAAATTGCATATAAACCATTCAAATCTAACTAACTTCATGCAATAAATAAAATCAATGTATGAACATGCATATATCATCATAGAAATAATCCTACACACTTGAAATAACATAGTAACTCACCACATATATAAACTAAGCATGAAACACATCTAATTTAACCTATTAACCAAGTACCACTAATCATAATCATAAACATAAAATAGGCCTAAAAGAACTTGGCAATACAATCAGAAAAGTCAACTAGTGGTAGGCATTACATCCACTCCCCCTAGACTTTGGCTTACTCCTAGAAGCCTACAAGAAAGATGAAAGTAAACTAGGGGTAGGCATTACATCCACTCTCCATAGAATTAGGCCTACTCCTGGAAGTCTACAAGAAAGATAAAACAAAAGCACTCACTTTGTAGGTCCCACTAGCTCCATTCCCCTTGGAGGAGGATAAGACTCCATTGAAAACACCCAAGCAAGAGTAACAAAAATTTCACAAGGTAAAAAAAGGCATACCACATTAAAGAATAATCGCAAAAATATATGTTTGAAATCTAACCCAAGAGTTATACATGTTTTTCCTATTGCTAGGCTTAAGTAAGTTTCAGTTTGAAGTTCAAATGTCCAAACTATAAAAGATACATAACACTATATAATTTTTGCTTTAGTTCAACTAGTTTGAGTGTTTAATTTTGTAATAGATACATATAATAGCTTAAGTTTCATTTTCAGCTTAACATACATATAACCTACCCTAATCTCAGCAAAAGAAGAAGGTTTCATATAACCATAAACCACCCATCAATTCATAAACAATCAATTGGAAAGTATTAAAATATCATTGATCAAAATTAGAGATTTCACAAATACAATCATCCTAACATGGCTGATCTTAAATCAAGTACACATATACCAACCCATGACATAAGATGATAACATGACATCACTAAAAACAAATATTATAATCACCTCAATCCTATACAAGCAACTGAGAAGCAATCCAAAGATAAATGATCGAAGAATCAAAGTTTATAACAAAAAGGTCACACCATTCACTCCAATTCTACACAAGAGAAATAGGAAAGCACAACAAAACATCTGATCAAAATCATCATAGAACACACATGGATGCATCACCATGGTTAGGTATTAAATATCATAACCAAAAAAAGCCATAACATCATCACAAAAAAAAACCTCCAATCCTCTGGTAAACATCTTGATTTGGTCAAAGCTAAGTCAAAACCCAAAACCCAAAACAGTAAACCGCACATCAATTAAATTACATACAAAGTAAATTTCTCAATTCATTATGTTTTGAAAATATGATAGTTCAATTTTGACTAAAGGTTTTCAAGTTTTTATTTTCATTTTCAAGCACAAGATTTGATGTACAAAACTACGGTTTTAGTTTTCACTTTCCTCAAGTATTCTATCTTTTTGAGATTTCCAAGTTCACAATAAAATAAGATTTCTTTTTTATATAGATATTTCATAACTAAATCATTTCTAGAATAGTGTTCACATAAAAAAATACTTATAATTATAGAAGGGAAACATTTGTTCATTTATTTTAATATATAATTATTTATATATATCAAATAAATTAATAAAATATTTTATTAAACAAATTTATTTGATTAAATATTATAATGAAAATATAATTATTATTATTAATTTTTAATTATAATATTTATAACTTTTTAATAAATATAAAATTAAATAACATAATAATTAAATTACTAATATTAATAATAATAATATCAATTATCATAAGATTGATAAACCACAATCATAAATCTTATTTTATAAAAGATAGTAATAAGAAAAACAAAAATAACAATTCAATATTGCATACATTTCAAATGCAACCCCACAAGGGGAGCCACTAGTTGGCTTGTTGCCTAGGGCAGCCACTACTTTGGTATCATTCACTACCTCAGCAATGATTGTTGCTTCGATAGTGGTCCCTGCCATCACAACCAAGTTGCCTTGGCAACTGTGAGGGCGGGAGGTCATGATCCTTGCTCACTCAATTAATTATATATATATATATAACCTTTTTTTATAAACAAACATAAAAAGTTTGTACCTTCCTATGTAAAATTGCAGGATTCATAATATTTTTGAAAAAATAAATAAATAATCTTTGTTTATATTAAACTACTAAAAAAATCATCTCACAATTAAACTTTCAAATTTAAATACATACATACATATACAAATTATGAAACTGTAAAATCTACCAAACAAGGGTTTCAATCCTTCCATTTAATTATGAAGAGTGATAAAACACAAATGAGGGTTTTTGATTTTCAATTTGTATATAGATGTTTCCAAAAATGATGAACAACCAAATTCACACACAAGGGTTTCAAATCATCAAATTACTTACAAAAGTTTCTGAATATGAAGAATAATAAATATGCAAAGAAGGGTTTCAACCCAGAGGAATTCTGAAAATAGAAACACAACATACACAGAGAAGACAAAATTTTGAAGAATGGAAAACTACTGTGCAAATAATGCACAAGATTTTAACTGAATCTAATCCTAATATGACAACCACATGGAGCACACAAGTAATCACCTTTCCTCTGAAAACCTCCTTCTAAGAAATTGCTCCTCCAAATCCCAGTAATCAAAAATTGAACTCTAAATCTCTAATAAAGTTTTTTTTTCCCAAAATCAGGGTCTTTATTTTGTACCCAAGTGAAAAAAAAAATTTCCTTTATTAATTTATTAGATTTTAATTTCATGCACAAGCTTTATGAAAGTTAATCAAAATAAACTTTATTAAATTAGTGCTTTCTCTCTCTTATTAAATCATGAGATACTTTTAATATAATATTTATTAATTTAAATAATAATATTATTTAGATTTTATTATTAAAATAAAACTCTAAAATAAATTACTATTAAATAAAATAAATATAAAATGCCAAAATTAGAACATTAATTAAATATTTTAAATTTAATTCTTTTATTTAATTAATTTATCAATTAATTAAAAATAATTAAATATTGAATTTTCTTGAATATAATTTTTTTATTAAACTAAATCATTAAATACTCTTTTAATTTGATTTAATTATAACAAAAAATCATCATAGACCCAAAAGACTAAAACTGAAAGCTCAACTGAAAGACAAAGCACAAAGTCAAACTCTAGGGTCAAAATCATGAACACACAACAATTGACAAATTTAGACGGGTAAACAACTCTAATACTTGTCCCACTTACTAGAAAAATTGGCTTAGGTTAGTTTTTGGACTCAAGAATTATCTCACCACTTATACCATTGAGATACTACGATAGGGTTGATGCAGGAGCATCCAGAGGTATAAGGGCAATCCTGTGTCACCCAAAAAAAATGTACTTAGACTTAGTTTCTATTTTATGTCTTTACATTTTTGGATACCCATTTGGCCCAAATAAAGGTTCCAACTCTCATAGTTCAACTATCAGTGCATTTGAAAATCTCAAAAAAATAGGAGCATGCAATTTGACCATCATTTTGGTGACCTAGAAGGTCTGACTTGGCCAGATGAATTTAATCGAGATTTAGAGCATTCCAAAAAAAGAATTAGGTCAAAAGGCCCCACGGTTTGAAATTTATTGCAGTTTTTCGGGTTTTGGAGACCCCCTAAGAATGCTTCAAAGTCAGGTTTAGGGCATTAAATGACCTCGAAAAGGGTTGAAAAATGGGGGACGAGCAAAGCTGGTCCATAGGGCTATAGAGCGCTTCGAGAGCTTTCCGAAAATGTAAACGGTTCGTCAATCGGAGCTACAGTTCAAAAGTTATGCCTCCCGGAAGTTTGGCTACCATTTCTGGATTCTTCTAGAATTGCACCGACTTCTAACGCAGCTTCCGAAACCTTCTATTTTGTCGGTGGATGCCTACTAGCACTTTCTAGAATGTACTCCTAGTCCTTAACCCTCCGGGGTCTATTTAAGGGGATTTCTGGCATTGTAAAAGGTAGTTCGGATTGGAGCTTGAGAGGAGGTGCTAAAAGGAGAAATATTCTCCAGATTTATGCTATTGTAAGCCCGCAGGGCATGTTTTGAGTTTATTTTCTCTGCACTGTTTGTACCAGTTTATTTTCTCAGTTAATATAATTTCCCCTTTCTATTGTGTCTATTCTGGTTGTTGGGTTGTGTCCCCATCAAGGGTACGCTCATCATGGCAACTCAGGGAAGTCAATACCTAGTATAGATACAATCTATGTAAAATCCATACATGTAAATATTTATATATTCTAAATTAAATAGGAAATAGTGTTTAGTGGTCATCATGTAGATCTTGACTAGCAGGTGACTACGACTCCCTCCCTCAACCACATTAAGAACATTAATTATAAAGTAAAACATACACATACACCATACACATGCAAGTATGGGGTAAGTATCCACCAAACTTCAAATAAATCATTCATCTAATTAACATCATGCAATAAATGAAATCAATGTATGAACATACATATATCATCATATAAATAATCCTATACACATGAAATCACTTTGTAACTCATCACATATATAAATTGAGTATGGAATACATCTAATCAAACCTACTAAACAATTAATGCAAATCATAAACATAAGTTACATAAAATAGGCCTAAAAGAACCTGGCAATACAATTAGAAAAGTCAATTAGTGGTAGGCATTAGATCCACTCCCCCTAGACTTAGGCTTATTCTTATC
>CM053789.1:206744725-206759725 GCA_028749045.1 Cupressus sempervirens
GCAATACATCTAATCAAACTTGGTAACCAAGTACTACTATTCATAAAAATAAACATAAAATAAGCCTAAAAGAACCTGACAATACAATCAAAAAAGCCAACTAGGGGTAGGCATTATAAATGGTAAGTGTAATCTTAAATCTATTAAAGCTATTAAGGTATTTCTTTTAGCTATAATAATTAGATTATGCATATAATAGATTTAATAATTAAAAATAGTATTAATATTCAATTAAGTTTATGATCTTTGCTATGTCGTTTTCCAAGTGACTTGATTAGGAATATTTTCCCAAGGTCTTGCACAATCTATATATTTTAAAACAAGTTTAGACAAAAATTTTGTTTGATTGGATATTATATGAAGAGAGTTCCAATTGGAAGCTACAATATAGTATATTTTCAAGACTTAGATTCCATATGAAATTTGTGTTGATATTTTTGGAACCTAACCAAAGACATCACTTGTCTCTTTTTCTAAATTTATAGTTATGGATGTTACTTGTGCACACTGCCCAGAATTTCTTGTCCCTAATGGAATGCCTCTATCTATATAGTTTTTTTTATTGTCCTACTATACTTTTCTAAACAGGATAGTCTCCCTATTAGGGAGTTCCATATGTTTCAATTCTAATACTTTACTATGAATTAACCAAGAATTGTGGGCTCAATTCAACAGTAATAGAAATTTCTTTAGAGTTTTCATATTTTATATTTCTAGTGGTTGTTATAATTGGACACCTATTTGGTGATAGATTTTTTTCATGTGAATTGTATATCAAACTAGCTCTATATAGTTATTTATATATTATTATAATAGCAATTGATAAATATCATACATTGTTTATGAGATGACCAATTTTGAAAGAAATTCTTAACATCACATGTCAACATAATATTGTAAACATAAATATTGGTGATAGGCATGATTATATGAAATATTAAATCCATGGAAACCTAAGGTTGTATACTAAAAAATATTAAGAAACAAGACCAGTCTATGCTAATCCCTAAATTTCAATTTTTTCTTAGCCATTTATTTCACCTTTCTATATAGTATTTTTTTAAAGATTACTCTCCTTCTTTATTTTATATTTAAGAATTATTTTTTTGATATTAAAATGAAGCCAAAATGGGGACTAACTGAAAAAAATCAAAAGAGCTAAAAATTAGCTAAGAGTCAATACAATTAAACTAACCAATCCCCTTCCTTAATATAAGAAACCCCCAAATTAAGATTTTTCTAATTTTACTTCTACTACTTATAGTAGTAATGTCTTCATTACATATAACTAGCCCAAAAACACATACTAGGCATAGAACCAATACATAAAGTATCAACATAAATAACCCTTAGGGCTAAATGATAGCTAACTAACATAGCAAAAAACCCAAAAAAGGTACACTACAAAGGAGCCAACTCTCCTTGCTTTGGTTCCTTGGGTTCTCTAGGAGCAACCACAACAAAACATCTACCATAAATCCATATAGATACTTAGTAGTCTTTGTGTCCTTTTCATTATCAGTCCCCTCCTTGCCAAGTTGTAGAGGATGAAGAGTACTTGCAACATAAAGCATGACCCTCATAGAGAAGTTAGAAACTATGTCAAACATGTCCTCCAATTGCTCATTCTTCTTGATAAGGATAGTTATGGACTCCTCCAATCTAGCAATATCTAGAGTCCCTTTGTAATTTTCAAGATTTTTTTTTTTTTTTTCTAAAAAAATTTTTACTTACGTCCTTTTTCATCTCTATGAATTCCTCTAGCATGCACACTCCCACTTCATCTAGAGCCATCAAAATTTAGTTTCCTTAGGTTTTGTATGGTTGCTTTCCATTTGGTTCCCTATATGTTTTCAATATTTGAACCATCCACTTTCTCCACAACATTGGATATGCCCCATTTTTGCACCCAACACTTATCTAGATGTATGTGTGTGTGGGGGAGGTAGTTTCTAGTATCCAATTACCCTCCCTTATAAGATTCATTATATTTTGTAAAACCACCTTGGCAGGGAGGGGAATTTCTCTCTAAATATATGGTCATCCATTTCCTTCCATATAATCCAACAAACATAGTGGGAATGTTTCTCCATATCAACTGAATAAGAGGGTGGTAGAAGGGAATCCCCCAGCCTAATACATTTATATAGATCTAGTTGATAAATTTTAGATTTAAATTTTATTAAATAGTAATTTTGTCATACATGTATTATGTTGTGATGTATTTTTGATGTGTTTTATGTTTTATGTTGTTTAAATATATATGCAGATTATATTTGATGGACCCACCGCCACCCCCTCCCTCTCCCATACCTCCACCTCGACCACCTCCATCTCCACCTCCACCTCCACCTCCACCTCCACCCCCACCCACACCTCCATCACCCACTGCGGATGAGCTCTGCGAGACCATGAGGCATAACCTCAATGACCTCATGAGTGATATAGAGGCTATCCAATGTGAGAGGCACCCCCCCCCCCCCCCCCCCTCACCTACTACATCTTGCAGATAGCATGCAAGGGGTGGTTGACTCCATTCATCATTTTGATTTAGACATCGATTCATTTATATCATGGAGGGAAAGCATGCGTGCCTTCTACTTTGATGGCTTATCATATAGAGAGGTTTATAACCTACATATAGGTAAAGGAAATTTTCAACATTATTTTGTAAACCTTAAGACCAGTGAACCAATTAGTGAGAAAAAGCCTCGCATTTCCATTAGGTGGTGTACACATCCGCGCATAGCAGCACATTTTTGGGAGCGATGGTGGATGGTATTTGACCAACCACCACACGCTAATCATGAGGTGCCCATCTACTTCCTTAGGAATTTATGGGCTGAGTTTGAGTTGGGTTTGAAACCCAACTATTTTGATATGAAAGCATTTTAGGGGGTTGGTAGAGGGATGCCTCAGGATAGGCCTGGGGCAAAGCTGAGTGACAGAATGAGAAACCGCAGGCGAGCTGAGCCCCTTGTACCTCTTCTTGCGCCTGTTGTGCCTGCTCCTCACCATCATCATGCGATTTCATCTTCTTTTACCCATTTGAGTGCCCTTTTGGGCAATTTAGTACAGCAGTGGATGTAGGCGGTACATGCTCCTCCACTTGGACATGTTTGTACTAGCTATGGAGGCATATGCACAGGCCCCCAGAGCGATCCTAGTGCAGCACACGATGGCCATTATGCTAAGGGTGCAGATTTTGATGATGATGTATACGCTTCCCGTGGTGATGGTAGTGACGAGATAGACATGTCATCATTTGTTGACCTCATGTAGCAGGGAGAGCCTGGAGAGAGTCAAGAGCAGCAGGAAAAATTTTAATTTCAATATAAATATAAAGTGCACATAATTATTTACTTTCTACATATATGTGTAATTTTATTAACTATATTAATTTGTACTTTTCAAATAATAGAGGATGGATGACATTGTTCCTCGTAGGAGGCAGTATAGTCTTTTTTCGAGACCTACAAATGTTGGCGTCCCTTATACGGTATGCACTTTGAATTACACTGTAAAAATGTACATTCAAATTTGAATTTAATAACATGTGCTCATATGTTCTTTTTATTTGATTTTGTAGGGATTGTCTGCATCTACACAAACTGATGTTAGTACAAGTCCTACTCCAGTTACCATTGAGGCACAACCTCAAATACATGCGGTATGAACTTTTGATTGAAAACAAATAATTTGTATTATTTTTATGTATGTACATTATTATTAACTTATAATCTGAACAATTTTGACTCACATGTATATATATTTTATGCGTTTTGATTTTACGAACAGGAGCATGGATATCATACTCATCCATACAGGCCTCGATATAGTCTATTTTCAACTCCATCTTATGATTATCGTGCTAGCATACCTGTAGACACATCTGCGACATTGGCTACCACTCAGGTATGATATATACATTATATATACATGTTTAATTTATAGTGTATAAAAAATGTAGTGTACAAATTATGTACTTTGTAATTATATTCATGTATATTTAATTTTGACTAAACATTTATGTATCCATAATTTTAGGAGTACGTCACCACAAGTGTTGCTGAGAGCACAGGACTTAGCTAGATGGAGGTACCTACATCATCATTTGAGGTTAGTATTGTGATTTATGTACATAATGTATAGTTCATTATGCTCTGAAATCAAATTAAAAAAATGTATGTATTGTAAATTACAGGACCTCACCACTGCTGCATTTGGTAGTTTTCATAGTGCGCCTCCTCCCGTTACTAAGGGACACCCATCTCATGTGGTATAATTTATTTTATTATGTAGTGAATATTTAATTTATTTTCAAGCTATATTTTGAGACCTATTTCAATTAAGCAAGTACATTATGAGACGTGCCTCCTGTTACATAGGGTGATACATCTACCTCACAGGGTGTCCAACATGATGAGATGACTCATATTACACATGATCATCCATCTAAGTCCTCTTCACATGGAGCAAAGAGTACATTTGATCAGATAGATTAGGTCTTTTTGGCACCTATAGATTGTGTTTTTATGATGTATATATATATATATATATATATATATATATATATATATATATATATATATATATATATATATATATATATATATAAAATTTATGATGTATGTACACTTTGTGTTAGGATAGTTAAAATTGTATGTTAGACCATGTACTATTCTTTTCCGCTTTCTTTTCATGCTTGTGTATGTAGTAAATATATTACTATGTTTCACCATGTTTAAAGTATATTCAAACCATTTTCTTTATTCTGACATATTTTATTCATGAACATATGACACATTTTGTAAGTATATATGCAAGATGAACAATAATTTTAACTATCTATAGAGCATTATTGGATAAATATCACATCAAATTTATGCATTGAGATAATTCATACAAATAAAATTGACCTACTCGATTAAAAAATGTATTGATAACGTACCTAACAATGTATCATAAGTGATCTTAATGTGTTGTTTGGTAATGTAAGACTCATTATCACCTAATAAGACCTATTATGTGGTAGTAAACATATGAATACCTATCAGAATGTATAACAGACATAATCACTTATTAGGTCTCCCATGTCCCCTTAAGACACACATGTATGGATAACGTACCTAACAATGTACATCATGTAAGTGATCTTAATGTGTTGTTTGGTAATGAAAGATATAATCAATACAATGAATACAATGAGTAATGATCTTTAAATTATCATGTGCAAGTCACTTGTTTTAATATTACAATCAATAGTAATTTGAAACTTCAAACAAACATTAATTTAAACATGCTTGAATGTAAAAGTAATAGAACAAAATAGGAGGTCATTACTTAAATTGACAAATAATTTATAATAATTTATCAAGTGCACATACCTTTAACTTTCAAGTAGAAGTAAATTCTCATTTTTGAATTAGTTTGTACAACATATTTCACAATATATGTAAGACAATGTCAATGATATATTTATAGTTCATTAAACTCATTTGAAACATAAAATTGGTTGAATGCATCTCTTCAAATGAGGTCCTGTAAAATAAAAATGTAAAACAAAAACACACATGTTAATAAACACATAAATTAATATTCAAGGTATCTGAACTATGTAAATATATATGTGTAATTTGTATGTACTTACTATGTGAAATTCAAGATGTTGATGTTCGATCCACTTTAACACTTAAATTTGCATAAATTATAATTGAGACCTGAATAAGAGGTATATAAGTTTTCTAAATTGGTATTGACAACACAAACATACATGTAATTAAATTATATAAGTACATATATATAAAAATAATACAATAATGAAAAAACTTACATGTTTTTTATTTAAATGTAGTCATCCCACTGTACCATCTACATCCTCTCTCTTTTGCAATGCATCTATGATTGTCTCATGCTCGTCCATTGAAATTGTCCATAATACCTTATTGGTGAGTCTCCCTTTGTACCTTTCTAATTTGATATTTGTTGCCACAACCAAATGAGAATAGTGTAAAATCTTCTTTTCGGTTTGGTAGTCTTCAAATGTTGGCAAACCATTTCTTCTTGTTAGGTATCTATGTAGCCAGGTGCTAGCTACAACAATAGACCCGATTGGATACTCAAAACCATCGTCATCTACTTGATGACATGTCATTTTTTTCTTAGGTTCCACACATCTAGCTAGCCAATACTCAGTCTATTCATCATTATCACTAGGTGCAATAACAACATAAACATGTCCTAGAAACACTTTAAACACTCGTGTACATTTGCAAATTATATAAATTGAAGCATGGGATCGAAAAAAAATCTAATTAAATTGTGTATACCAGGTTCTACGAGGTCTGAAATACGATCATAGTCTTCTAATGCAAAAGTAACATTCTGGCCTTCATTTACTATATCATCTTCAAACTATGTGTCAGTAGGTGCTAATGATCTTTGTTGCCAATCTTCAACCCATTCTATATTCTCACATTCTTCCCATTCACCTGCAAGACAAAATTGACAAAAACAAGCAAGCTCCCTAATCCATATAGTCCAAGTGTTAGAATCTGAACTCCTAAATGAATGCCATTTAGCTGAACCACTAATTGTATCACAGTCATATCTTGAAGGGATATTCTTTTCTTCAACTAGGTAGAAGAAACATTTGATTGTAGAGTTTTGACTTGATCCCGTGTATAAATATTTGTTATACCATTCGACAATCTCATGTGCATTTTTGAATTTAGCTCTTTCCTCAAATTTTAATTGCTCTTTACTAAGGGCTCTCTTCATACATGCACCAGCACCATCATGTTCTCCTTTACCATGTCCAGCCTCAAAAAAACTCCACACATGTTGGATGCTAGTTTGCTTATGTGTCCTAATCAACCAATAGAACATTCTAGCATTCTTGAATTGTCCTGTACAATTATCTGACCATATCCAATGTTGTGTCATTTGAATTTGTCTCTCTTTTAAATTATCATAAAAGACCTTGAAACAATATTTGACAAACTCATATGAATGGAGTTTATTATCACTTAAAGAAAAATGGTACTCTCTCAATATTTTTTGATCCTCCTCTGTACTATTAGGTGCATGCCTATAAACTATATGAACATAAATTGTTACTTGCACTGAATTGTAATATTGTGGTTGTACCTCTTCTTGCGGTGCAAGCATGTAGTTCTCTGCAAAGTCAACAACTAAAAGTATAGTACCAATTGGAAATGTATTCTGACATATGCGAAATTGTCCATCAAGCCATCTAGAATATTGAGAGTGTTTAACATATTTTGGTATGATCACACTCTTAAACTCATCCATAAATGCATTACAACTAACTTTATCTGCAACTAGATCACACCTTCTTCCAAACTTCCCATCCTTCAATGGATATTCAATAGTTTTGAATCTTTTTACCTCAACTAATTTTTGTCCAAAAGTAGTCAAAGAATTTTCATGCAAACATTCATCTAACAAAGAAAGATTACCGCACATATCACATGTACTAGAAAGACATGCATTAAAAAGAAAGTATTGATCATTAGGTGGCTTACAAAACAAGCCTGATATGAAATCTTTTATAGTTTGAGGTGGTATTTTTATACGACATTCTTGCAACATTTCTTTACTATGCATGGTACCATGTATAGATTGAAATACATCATAATGGTAACAAAATTGAATATGAGTTTTACAACAACATGTGATTCTTTCCTTGTTAATCCTTACATACCATGGTTTACACTTTTCAAAAGATCTTTGACTAATGGTAATATTTAATACATTACCATCTACAAATTTTTTAAACAATTCAGTTTGAGTTATGCCCAAAAGGTGTTTAGGATGTGGATCACGTATTTTTGACCCAATTCTCAATTTAAGAACATCTCTTGAATTAGGTGATACTCTTGTATTATCATGCCAAAAATTTTCAATCAAACTTTTGATTTCACTAGTAAGTTTCATATCACATCTCAGGAGTCTACCACTAGAAGTCCATAAAATATTTGCTAGATCACATTCAAAGTTAACCCTTCTCTTTACAGCTCTTTCTAAAGTCTTACGATTCACATTAAGATATCCACTTATGTTGGTAATCAATTTTTTCTCAAATGTTGATTTTTTAACTAAAGCTATTGTTATTGCTCATCGTGCTGCATTCGTATCTTTAGACCAACTTCTCTTTCTGATAACATCAAAGGCACTAGCAACAGTGGATACAACTTGTTTTAAAGACTCATTTTTATTCTTAGGTTTTGCATACATTCCCAACCTTCTCATTACTTTTCACATTTTAGACATTTTAATTAGTTGCAACATTAGCTGACATTGAAACCCAAATTTCTTATTATAAAAAAGAAGCCTATACAATCTATTAGCATGTGTCCTAATTTGTCTCCATGAAACCAATCCCTCAAGATTATCTAACACATCATTAGGAATATGAAAATTATGTTCAAACACTTTACTATCATCCTGACATGTTTGTTCAGTAGTTGGTGTTTCTATGTCTACATTCATGCAATTTTTATTTTCAGACACTTTACTATTTTCACTATTATTTGGGATTTGAATATCATTTTCAAATTTTCTTGGCATTTCTTTTGGGGCAAGCATTTCAATTGGATTGTTTTGTGCATGATCATTTGACAATTGCTTCTCATGAAGAAAATCTAAATCGTTTAAATCGTAACCTGCTTCTAAAAAATCACCAATTTCATCATGAGAGAAAATTTGAGGGTTTGGAGACACACCTGTATTGAACGCATAATTAGAATGTGCACTTGAATTTTCTTGTATTGGGTTCTCTTCTTTGACTTCTTCATCCATCATGGTATCTTCAATGTCTTTCTCCTTTGAAACATTGTTCAAGTCTCTAATTCTCTGTCTTCTCTCTCGTTGATGTTGTGCTTCATTCTCTTTATTTGCTGCAATCTCCTCATCTGTCAGAACTCTTGCTTTCTTCTTTCTTCGTTGTTTTGATCCCATGTTTGCACCAGTTTTGAATTTGAATCAGTAGCCTAAAAATTGTATAAGAGGACAAGAAAATAGAATAAGCGTGACAAAATTTGGTGTTGCAGGTCGAAACTATTGTTCAATCATTTCAATCATTGAAATTCAGTTGGTGGGGCAGCTTTTGGGACCCAACGGGTACATCAAAAATATGTACCTGATTTCTTTAAACTTGGGTACCCGTTTACAAATTGGGTACTTGATTTTTAAAAAATCGAGTGCCTGATTTTTAAAAAGTTGGTATAACAGTTTAAAGAAATCAGGCACTCGATTTATGAATTACAATTCGAGTGCTTGATTCGTGAGACATGAGCGGGAATTTGGCATGGCTCCCGACTTTTGCATGGGGTTTTTCCTTGGGGAAAGGCATGGCATAGGCTTGGTCCCACCAAGCCATGCCTTTGTACTCCTTTTTCTTTCTAAGGCATTTAATCGACAATTTTTGGTATTGTCATAATTTTTTTATAGTCATTCCTATTGAATTTTTTGACGAGACAAAAAAATATTATAGGTCTTGCTGTTCTGATTTCAAAAATGTAAATTTTATAGTGTTATTAGTTTTTTTTCTATGTTTCCATTATTTATTAATCAAAACTATCTCCTAAACGTTAAAAAGTTTCATTCACTAAAAATCTAATAACTTTTTTATTTTATAATTTTTC
The DNA here is from genome assembly GCA_028749045.1 of Cupressus sempervirens. NCBI lineage: Eukaryota > Viridiplantae > Streptophyta > Pinopsida > Cupressales > Cupressaceae > Cupressus > Cupressus sempervirens. The sequence goes on from CM053789.1 coordinate 206,754,394, forward strand.
TTAAATTAATTTATGTCATCAATCTACATACAATTCTTTTGATGTTAAAAAAAAAAATTGAAAAAAGTGAGATTTTGATCAAATTATGTGGTTCGTACATGAGAGGTTTTAAAGTTTACCTTTATAGCCAATTAATAATTAATAATAAAAAAATTATTCAATAAAAAATTAAGAAAAAATACTGTCATCAATCTTAGATGTATTAGGTAACTCCCTTTAAAAGGATTTGCAAAAAATCATTTATTTGTGTCAAATTATGGTGTCCGTACATGAGCATGGTATGGTCTTGAAACAGGCATTTTGAAAAAGTGGTTTTTAAAGATCCATACCAAAAAAATAATCTATCATATGGGTGCACAAATAAATGACATATTCAAAAACTAGATTCCAAACACTTAAAAAATTATTTCTGGAGTTCTTTAATATTCAATCTCTAAATACGTCAAATTTTGACATCAATTGACAAAAAATTTCAAAAATAGGAAAAACACTTCCACTTTTTGGCCAAAAGTGAGACCCAACTTCTTGCATTGACCCCAACATTTTCTAACAAATTCTTTAGCCACATAAATAACACCATATTTGATGATTCCCCAAAATTCCTAGATGAGTGATGCATGAAGAAGTTTGTACAGAGTTGCCAGGTTTGTCAAGTTGCCAAGGGGTTTAGTCAAAATACTGGCCTATATCAGCCATTGCCTATTCCATCAAGGCCATGGGAGGACATAAGTATGGATTTTGTTCTTGGATTGCCAAGGACACAAAGGGGTAATGACTCAGTATTCGTGGTGGTTGATAGGTTCTCCAAAATGGCACATTTCATTCCATGCCATAAAACTCATGATGCGGTCCATATTGCAGACTTGTTTTTCAAAGAGGTGGTAAGACTACATGGTCTTCCAAGGAGTATAGTTTTTGACCGAGATACTAAATTTGTGGGGTATTTCTGGAGGACATTGTGGAAGAAGTTGAGAACAGACTTGAAATTCAGTTCCACGCATCACCCACAGACTGATGGCCAAACAGAAGTGGTAAATAGAAGTCTGGGCAATTTGCTGAGATGTTTAGTTGGAGATAAGCCTAAGGGATGGGATTTGATTCTACCACAGGCAGAGTTTGCTTATAATAACTCTGTAAATAGGAGTACTGGAAAATCACCATTTCAAATTGTATATGGAAACAGCCCAAGGACTGCACCAGAATTGAGGAAGATAGAACAAGGGGAGAGAACAAGTGCTGAAGCTGAGGAATTTGCTGAACACATCAAGCGTCTACATGAGGAGGTTCAAGCACACATTATCAAGATGAATCAAGAGTATAAAGCTAGGGCTGATGCAAGGAGAAGACATAAGGAATTCCAAGTAGGGGATCTTGTCATGGTACACTTACGGAAAGAAAGATTTCCAGTTGGTACTTACAACAAGCTGAAAATGAAGAAATTTGGCCCTTGCAAAATTTTGAAGAAACATAACTCAGGAAATGCATATGAGGTGGAGCTGCCAGATGGTATTCACATTTCTCCCATTTTCAACATTGCAGATTTGACAGAGTACCATGATGATGGTGCTGATGAGGAGCTGGTTTTAGAGCCATGTCCAATTCCTGCTTCTAAGAAGGAGGAGATAGAAGACATTCTAGATCATCGTGTGGGTAGGAGTACCAGAAACAGGCAGTATGAAGAGTATTTGGTCAAATGGAAAGGACGACCGATCGAAGACTCAACTTGGATTTCAGTAGCTGAGGTTTCCCATTTGGGATTTCCTCTACCATCCATAAAGTGACAGGGTCACTTTTCAATCTACCCTGGGTGTCTGATGCAGGAGCATCCAGAGGTATAAGGGCAATCCTGTGTCACCCAAAAAAATGTACTTAGACTTAGTTTCTATTTTATGTCTTTGCATTTTTGGATACCCATTTGGCTCAAATAAAGGTTCCAACTCTCATAGTTCAACTATCAGTGCATTTAAAAATCCCGAAAAAATAGGAGCATGCAATTTGACCATCATTTTGGTGACCTAGAAGGTGTGACTTGGCTAGATGAATGTAATCGAGATTTAGAACATTCCAAAAAAAGAATCAGGTCAAAAGGCCCCACGGTTTGAAAGTTATTGCAGTTTTTTGGGTTTTGGAGACCCCCTAAGAATGCTTCAAAGTCAGGTTTGGGGCATTAAATGACCTCGAAAAGGGTCAAAAAATGGGGGACGAGCAAAGCTGGTCCATAAGGCTATAGAGCGCTTCGAGAGCTTTCCGAAAATGTAAACGGTTCGTCAATCAGAGTTACGGTTCAAAAGTTATGCCTCCCGGAAGTTCGGCTACCGTTTCTGGATTCTTCTAGAATTGCACCGACTTCTAACGCAGCTTCCGGAACCTTCTATTTTGTCGGTGGATGCCTACTAGCACTTTCTAGAATGTACTCCTAGTCCTTAACCCTCTGGGGTCTATTTAAGGAGATTTCTGGCATTGTAAAAGGCAGTTCGGATTGGAGCTTGAGAGGAGGTGCTAAAAGGAGAAATATTCTCCAGATTTATGCTATTGTAAGCCCGCAGGGCATGTTTTGAGTTTATTTTCTCTGCACTGTTTGTACCAGCTTATTTTCTCAGTGAATATAATTTCCCCTTTCTATTGTGTCTATTCTGGTTGTTGGGTTGTGTCCCCATCAATGAGAGTCATGGGAAACCCATCTAGACCTAAGGCCTTGAATGCACCCATAGCAAAGACTACTTGTCTAACCTCTTCTTTAGTAACCTTGCTTAACAAATCCTAGTTCATCCTTTTATCCACAACTTGCCTTAATATTTCCAATGGATCACTCTCCACCCTTGGGTCAAATTGTAGATATCGTAGGTTGTACATTTCATAGAAATAAGTGGTGGTCCATTTCCATATCTCTCCTTCTCCCCCAATTGTTTCATGTTATTATAAACATTTTTTGTCATAGTATTCCTCTTTTTCTATTTAGAAGTTGACTTATGGAAGAAAGTCATGTTCATGTCCCCTTTAGTGAGCCATTAGATTGTGAATCTTTGTTTCCAAAACATATCCTCTATTTTAATCACCTATTTCCATTTCATTCTCCCACTCTTCTCCACCTCCTGTGTGGCCTTTGATAGATCACCCTCTATCATTCTTTCCTAAATAGTACTTAAATTGTCCTCAATTTATTTCTCGTGTTTGAATAACTCTCCAAATGAGGCTTATTCTAGGTCATAGCTTCTCAATTTCTATTTTCCAAATTCTTAGCTATGAAGAAAATAGTCATACCCTAAACCCTCACATTCCATCGCTTTTCAATACAATCACATAATTGGTGGTGAGAATGCCACATTATGTCATATTTGAAAAGTTTTCATTTTCTAGGGTTCTTTTTTATCCAACCAGAAATAAGCATTGAATAATTAGAGACATTCTTTCGATATCTCTACAGGGAGGTGTAAGATAGTATATCTCAGTCAACTGAATGGAGCACTCTATCCAACCTAATGTAAACAAGGTTCTATCCTATCCTATTGTAAGACCATGTAAACTACACACATTTGAGTTCCATATCTATGAGGTCATTCCTCCTTAGAAACCCATCCAAATTATGTATGCTTTCAAAAATATCCTCAATCCCTCTAAGATTTTGTGATGGGTATAATAGAGTATTAAACCCCCCATGTATATAAGCTTATTTTTAAGGTTAGATTTGCAAGTTGAGGCCTCCTCCCAAAGGTAGAATCTCCCTCCCCTAGTATAAAGAAAATACAAGTTAAAAATAACCCAATCACTACCATCATCAGTGAACCTCACTCCCAAGAAGTGAGGGTAGAAATATAGTTGAACCCCATTAATCCAATTAAGGTCCCACGTAGTTTTAATTCCTCCTAAGAAACCAGAGGCTTTAATATAAACATAATTGGCTCCTTGTCATATGTATACTGCAACTTTGTCAAAACTGTGTTTGTTCATCTTGTCCTCTTAGATGAGGAAAATATCAACCTTATGTTCATAAATCATATTCTTTAGAGTAAATTTCCTTCTTAGGTCATTTAAGACCTTAATATTCCAAGTGAGAAACTTAATTTTTTACCTCTCTTGATGTCCTCTAAGGTCCACTACCTCCCCTAGGAAATGTCTAAGGAAGTCACCTTAGTAAATGTGGGAAAGCCAAAAGATTAGCTTTAAGCTCATCACTCACCTACAAAACTTCACCAAAAAAATGTCAAATTTTGACACAAGAATTAGGAATTGTAGGTACATGAAGTTAGCATGGGTGACTACTAGGGCATTTCCCCTAGTTTTTTACTTAAACACATCTTTCTTGAAAAAAAATAGAACACTTAGCACTCATTGGATCTAGGTGATGGGCACATCGTTAAAGCACCTACACTTTTGAGTAGGTCACTCATCCAAATAATATTTGAGCTTGAACAAACTTAACTTTTGAGTTCCCTCCATGGGTAAACCCACTATGCTTTCAACTCTATTTCAAAAACCTTCACTGGGTGTTGTACCTTACGTAATATTCATTAGAAATAACCTTAAGTTCATCAATTAATAAGTGGGAGATATTTTCCACAAGTCAAATTATGATATTTCTATAAGGACTCAACCTTTTAGTTCTTGAGTCAAACTCATCAACCCATATTTCATGACTAGTGGTTTACTCAAATACATCACTAATGATATTGAATATAGAACTTATTACTCAATAGATCTAGGTAATTCTCATAGAGCTTAAACACCAAGATTTCACAAGAGGTCACCCATCTTGGTACTACTTTGATTCAAGTGTGCTTAAGTATGAAGTTTCCTCCATAGTTAAAACTAGTTTATTTGAGGGTGAACCCTTTGGGTATACCCTTTTTTCTTATTCTTTTCTTTAGGCTTATCTCTCCTTAGTTTGACTTAAGGGGTGGTGTTAGTGAATGCAACTTTTTTTGGTATTATAATGGATGAGAGAGAACATTTCACATATAATTTAGTAGTTATTTCAATATTTGTGGAGGATGATAGGAAAACTCATTTTATTCCTAGGCATAATTTAGGGATAATTTATGATGAATTCTATATTCTTTGTAAGAGGACCAAAGAGAAGTATATTTTTTCCACCTCTTTATGAATTAAATGCACAATTTCTATATTTATCCTCATAAATTTGTTTTAATTCTGATATATTGGATTATGATTTAAAATTAAAGTTTTCTCCTCAAACTACTCTATTTTACTCTCCTTATTTTATTCGTTTTCATAGTTGGATATTATTCTTATTCTTACTTGGTATCATATATTAGAATTTAGGAAGGGGATTTATTTTCCTCTTCCCTAATTAAAAAATATTAAGGATTTGAAG
>CM053789.1:206764725-206967225 GCA_028749045.1 Cupressus sempervirens
TGATTTTATGATGTATTATATGGTTTGGTTTCAATTTTGAAGACAAAAACAATAAAGTTGCAAAGCAATTAAGGTGCGTTAGTGCAAAAGAAAATTAATTTAGAAAGTCCTAAGACCTTGCTGAAATTTATGAATATGGAGCACTCATCAGAAAAAAAGGGGTCTTATAAGAGAAAATTGATTGAGCCAATCAGAAGTGAATTAAATCAATTATATCAATTTTTAAATTATGAGATATTTATTAAAACTATAATATTAATCAAACCCCAAAAAAATACAAACATCTAATTGGTTACTAAGTGAGAAACTATTGATTAATTCAGCCAAACTGAATGCAATAGTACATTGCCTATAGCAAGTACAATAAGAGTTTCTTTTTTGTCAGATTGTAATGATGAAACCACATGCAGTTAGATGGCAGTGGTGTACCATGGATATAGTAATCCGTGGATAGGTCTAAAAGACCTAAGGCTAGAAGGCATCTATCCTACAACCAAGTGGATTGCCAAAGCCATAGAAGGAAGTGGACCATAGAAAGTATTAGTTAGAAATGATATATCAAGGGGGCATCTAGTTAAAACTTCTTATTGGAAGAATAGATACAAATTCTTTCCTATTAGCAAGGAACCTCTCAATAAATGTTAAGGTTTCTAATGTTTTCAAATAAATATGGAAGTGTTCAAAAATCATGAAATCATTTATCATTGATATTGGAGTAATAAGTAAAGATGATAAAATTGTTGGAGAGTTGTATAGAAGATAGATGCAAGAAGAAATGAGGCCTCCTATTGTTGTAGTACTAGTACCGATAATGTTGTATGTGATAGTCATAGTTGTTCATCCATAGCCCAAAATGTTGTCCACACCTTTTACCATAGATGCAATTCTAGAGTGGAAGTTGGTGCTTTTTAGAAACTTTTTAATGCCATGTGCCTATTTTTATCTCTTTTGGAGTTATAGAGCTAGAATAACTCTAATGTAATTTTGATCAAAACTAATAAACTCTTTAAAGATGTCTTGGATATTCTAGTTGCATATATATATATACACACTCTTAAATTTATTAATATATAATATTAAAATTTTATAATATCTTTTTAATTTTTATTTAAAATTTAATTTAATTAGATGTAAATTTTTAGAATAAATATTTATTAAATAAAATATTTTCAATAATTATTAAATTATTAAAAATAAAAATTTAACTAAATTAATATATAAATCTAAAATTTTAATTTATTTAAAAGATATTATAAAAATGAAATCCTTCAAAAATAAAACCTTATTACTTCACTTCAAATACTAAAAGTAGGTAGGCAAGAGCCTACAACACAATAGTAACTTAGGAGCCTCTCATGTGGGAGGTTCTTGGGTTTGAATTAGTTTAACATGTAAAAATAATTAATTATAATAAATAACAATAGTTAATGTAGGATTCAATCATTTACCGATCAAATATATATATTAAAAGTAGGGGAAGAAACCCAGTAGTTGCCTAGACTAACTTTGCACATCTAGAGTAGAAGTCATAGAGTGAAAAGTAGTCAAAAAGTTTCATTTCAAAACATTTTTTCAATACTCATTATGGTCACCGCAAAAAAACTACTTTTGGCACAAATGGACTATGGGTTTGACCATGGAGGAAACTTCGTAGTTAAGTATGCTTGATCTTTACCATTGTCTAGATCCAATGAGTGCTAATCGTTCCATTTATCATCAAGTGAGATGGGTTTGTATGAATCACTACAAATGAAATAGGAGTCAATGAGTTTGACTCAAAAATGACACAATTAAATCTTAATAGTAATATCACAAATGGACTAATCAACAACGAGGAAACTTAAAAATGATCAACTATTACAACATATGTGATTGACTATTAGTACATGTGTTATCTAGTATTAGTACATGTCTTATCATTTTTTTGAACCTTTTAAAATTAGCAATTGGAGCTATCTATAACGATATAGTAATGAATCATTAGACCTTAGTGGCTACTAAATATCTCCCCCTATTTATTTTTGTTAAAATTTAGCAATTAACAACATACAATATATGAGAAACTGGCAAAAGGGAAAGGTATGCATAATAGCAAGGACACTTGCCTATGGATAGTTGGAGAGAAAGGAAAGGTATGCATAATGATACAGATGCATAACATGACATGTGCATCCATCCATTCATTAATTCATCACATAAAATCTCTCACTCATTCATTGATCACATAAAATCTCATAAAATCTCCCATTCATGCATTCATTCACTAGATAGCCGCTAGCTAAGGGCTAATCATAATGGATAATTTATGTAGGAAAAGATGAAATGGAAAGTGACTCTATCATAATGATAAAAATGATGAAGGAAGATAGCAAATACATAACAAGATTTCTTCCTTCCATTCATTTCTTCATATGAAAGAACCAAGAAATGAGTGAGGTAGTGGCAATGTAATCCAATAAAGTTTTCCCACTATTGTCAAAATCTTTTTTTCCAGTAGAAAAAACTGTTGAAATATTAAAGGAATATAGTCATTTTCCTTGGCGCCAAACTCCCACCTACCACCTCTGATGACCTGCACAACAGTTAGAAAATTGAATGTGGTAGGTGAGTTTTTCAAATCTAAAAATAAGAGAGAAAATGTTTTTCCTATAAGACAAAAGGAATGATCTGATTTCATTCAACTAGAGAGAGAGTTAAAGAGAGAAGTTGTAGAGAAGAGGAGAGAGGGAAGAAGAAAGAAAGTGATTAGCAAATCTAGTCATAGTAGAGACAGAAGAAAGTTTGTTTCATGCCTCCACTTGCAAGTGTTTTCTTCTTAGGTCATTTTGTAAGTTTGTTGTTTGTTGAATTCATCCTATGAAGTAGTGATTGCTCCAGGCACCATTGTATGCAGCCATTAGAGTTGCAAGTTTAAAGTTTGAAGTTTTAGAGTTACTTTAGGGTTTTTTGGTTGAAGCCAAGTGCTCCCAAAATTTTGTAAATATTTTTAATCAAATTTGAATAAAAAGAACGAAGGCATACTTGAATCTATTTTTCTTCCTCTATATATAGCATTTAATAAGTTCATTGTTGAAAGCTTCAAGAATTGGCTCTCTGGTTTTAATATTGAAAATATTCATGTTATAAATCTGTCACTCAGCCTAGTTTTGTTTGAGTTCTCTCTCTGTAGTTTGAACTAAGTTCACTTGGCATCCATTGGTGCCAAGTTACCTGTGATGTGCCGAGTTCACTCGACTTCTTCAAATGTTGAGCTCACTCGGCACCCTCCTACCACTCGGCTCCTTAATGTGCCAAGAAAAATTGGCACTTGGCAATAGTTAGTGCCAAGTGAAAATTTTAAAGTTGTGATCTTAATATTTTTCACATGGTATCAAAGCTTTGAAGTCTCACATCTATAGTGAGTTAGGGCATTTTTTTGGGATATTTGACATGGCAAGAGATGTAGGAAAGATATGGCAGTAGCCACCATCCTTCAATGGATAGAATTATGATACATGGGCAAAGAAGATGAATACCATAATGGTTTTAAATGATTTGTGATATTTTGTGATTAATGGGTTCAATGATGTGATAGACCCAACTCAGTATGCTGCTCTCACAAATCCACAAAAGACTTAGCTAAAAGAGTAAAGGAGAAAGGATGCTAAGGTATTAAGTTTAATTGAGGTAGTAATGACAGAGACAATTTTTTCAAAGATTGCAGTAGCAAATTATGCAAAGGAAGCATGGGATATCCTTAAGACAAACTTCAACGGTATTGATAAGGTTAGAGTAGTGAAGCTACAAATGATTAGAAGAGAGTTTTAGAACCTTTAGATGAAGGAGAATGAACCTATTGTAGAGTTCAGCTCACAAATCTCCACTTTGATAAACTCGCTCAAATCAAATGGAGAAAAATATGATGAGCAGAGAATAGTAGAGAAAATATTGAGGAGTTTACCTCAAAAAATGACAATCTTGTCATGACCATAGAAGAAGCTAAGGACCTTACCACATTGACCATGGATGAGTTGATGAGAACTCTTCAAATCCATGAGCACCAAATAAACAAGTCAGCTACTACTTCCCACGAGTAGTCTTTCAAAGCTCAAGAGAATTCAAGCGGTAGGGGGAGAGGTAGAAATGGCTCCGATAGAGGTTCAAGAAGAAGAGGTCATGGAAGAAATGGTCAAAGGAATGCTGGTGTAGAAAGCTCAGGAAGAGCAAGCAACCAAGAGAGAGCAAACACCTCTCATAAAAACTCTAGAGGAGGTAAAAAGAATTACAACTCTAATAAGAATAATGTTGAATGTTACTATTGTCATAAGTATGGGCATTATGCAAGTGAATGCTAGAAGACACAAGGTGATCAGTCAAAGAAGAATGCTAATGTGGCTAATGTGAACATGGGAAATGAAAACAATCTCACAGCCTTCATCATGTGTAACATTGGTGAAGAAGGAAGCCCTGAGTTATGGTACCTACACAGTGGATGTAGCAACCACATGAGTGGTAATAAAAGTGTATTCTCTTTCATTGATAAGACTTTTAAATCTGAAATTAAAATGGAAAATAATGAAACCATTCCCATAGTGGGAAAAGGATCTATTATGGTCTTCACCAAGCAAGGTGAGAAGAAGGAGATACAAAATGTGTATTTTTTCCTAGGTATGAAGCACAATTTGATGAGCGTTGGACAACTCATTCAAAATGGATACAAAGTGCTGATAAAAAATGACAAGTGTGTCATTCATGAGAAGGATGGGAGTAATAGATTATTGTAGTAGTCCAAATGACAAAGAACTGGATGTTCTCATTGAGAATTGAGATATGTTTCTCTTCTCAAGTTAATGTTGCACCTCCCAAGCATGCATGCATAGTCGTACATCAACAATCAACTCTTAGGAGCATGATTGAAGACCCCTCCAAGCTTTGGCATCTCAGGTATGAACATCTTGGCTTTGCTAGTTTAAATTTTTTGTCCAAGAAGAGAATGGTAGATGGTTTGCCAAGCATTGTAAATTCATATGACAAGTGTGAGGCTTGCATATTGGATAAGCAACATAGGCTTCCCTTTAATTCTAAAAATTCTAGAAGAGCTAGAGCACCATTAGAATTGGTGGATTCTAATTTGGTAGGCCATATGCAAACTACTTCTATTGGGGTGAGTACTTATTTTATGACATCCATAGATGATTTTAGTCATAGGACATGGGTGTATTTCTTGAAGAATAAATCTGAAGCATTTGATAAATTTGTAGAATTTAAAGCCCTGGCTGAAAAGGAATGTGGACACTATATTAAGGTCCTTAGATTAGAAAGAGGAGGGGAGTATACCTCCGATATGTTTGTAAATTTTTTCAAAAAAAATGGCATAAGAAAAGAGCTTATAGCTAGTTATACTTCGTAGCAAAATGGAGTGGCTAAGAGGAAAAATATGACCATTATTGAAATGGCAAGGAGCATGATTAAAGCAAAGGGACTCCCAACTGAATATTGGGAAGAGGTTGTAGCAACAACAATATACTTGATTAACAACTATCCTACAAAGTCAGTTTGTGACAAGATACCTCTTGAGGCTTGGTCAAGGGGCAGATGGACAGTTGAGCACTTGAGAGTGTTTGGATGTGTAGCATATGCATATGTGCCTGAGGAAAAAAGGAAAAAGATGGATGACAAAGGTATGAAGTGCATCTTCAAAGGGTACAACTCAGAATCAAAGTTCTACAGGCTATATGATCTAATTGCCAAGAAGATTATCATTTCAAGAGATGTGGAGTTTTTTGAAGATCAGTCATGGGGTGGCTTGGTAGATGAATCCTCAAGTACTTCAAGTAAAGTGCCTACTATTGAAGAGGAAGGAGATGAAATTGGTAATCAACAAGAAGATGGAGTAGCAAACATAGATTGTAGACAAAGGAAAAAAGGGAAGTAGCCATTAACATGCTGAGCAATAGCTCCAAGCACTTCAAGATAGCCCCAAGCTAATATCCAAAATAGTAGCAGCAACAATACTAAAAATTCAGATCCCACTCTCGCCTTCGTATTGCCAAGAAAGACCAAGAGTCTAAGGGAGATATACCAAGATGAAAGGTATGAGGATGATTATAATGAGAGTGTAAATTTTGCATTATTTTCTTATAGTAACCCAATTTATTTTGAGGAAGCTATGAATAAGGAGAAATAGTGTAATATCATTGATGAGGAAATATATGCTATTGAAAGAAATGAGACATATAAGTTAACTACTTTGCCTCCTAAGAAACAAGTAATTTGAGTGAAATGGGTTTATAAGACTAAGTGCAATGCTGAAGAAAAAATAGATAGGCATAAGGCACATTTAGTGGTCAAGGGGTACAAGCAGTAGTACGACAGAGACTATGATGAGACATATGCCCTAGTTACAAGAATGGAAACCGTGTGTGTTGTTATAGCAATTGTAGCCCAACAAAAATGGAAGGTATATCAAATGGATGTGAAGTCTACCTTCTTAAATGGTGTATTGAAGGAAGAAGTTTATGTGGAGCAGCCACCTGATTATAAAATTGTAAGTGAAAAACACAAGGTGTATAGATTGAAGAGAGCTCTTTATGGGCTCAAGCAAGCTCCACGGGCATGGTACAATAGGATTGATTCATATTTGATGAACAATGGCTTTAGAAAAAGTGATGATGAGTCCACACTTTACATCAAGGAAACAAATGGTAATATGTTGATTTTTGTCTTGTATGTAGATGATTTAATCTTTAATAGAAATGATAATTTCCTAATTGGTTAGTTCAAAGAGGCTATGAGAAATGAATTTGAAATCATAGACATAGGTTTCTTGAAGTATTTTCTAGGCATAGAAGTAAAACAAATGCATGATGGTATCTTTATCTTTCAAGAAAAATATGCAAGGCAAATCTTGGAGAGATTCAAAATGTAGAATAGTAAGGCAGCCCCAACGCCAACAATAGTAGGTCTGAAGTTGAGCAAGGAAGATTGCAGCAAAAGAGTGAATCCAACATTATACAAAAGTATAGTTGGAAGTTTGATGTATTTGACTGTAACTCAGCTAGACATAATGCATGCAATAAATCTAATTTCTAGATTTATGGAAGCACCAAAGGATTCTCATTAGCAAGCGAAAAAGAGGATCCTAAGGTATGTGAATGGTCCCAAGAGATTTGGAATCTTGTATACTGTAGCAAATGATTTCAGGTTGGTTGGTTATATAGATAGTGATTGGACTGGAAGTCTAGATGATAGGAAGAGCACTTTCGGGTACATGTTTCACATGGGATTGGGTGCAGTTTCATGGGCATCCAAGAAGCAATCTATTGTTGTTCAATCTACAGTAGAGGCTGAATACATAGCAGCAAATGCAGTAGCATGTCAGGTTATTTGGTTAAGGAGGATCTTGATAGATTTGAATGAAAGGCAAGAGGATGGAACCACAATTTATTGTGACAACATCTCTTCAATTGCATTGTTCAAAAATTCAGTCTTCCATGGTAGAAGCAAACACATATATATATCAGATATCACTTCATCAAAGAACTAGTGGAGAATGGGGATATCAAAATAGAATTTTGCAAGTCTGAGTAGCGGCTAGCAGACATATTTACTAAGCCATTAGGCATTGGAAGTTTTGTACATCTAAGAGAGTGTCTTGGTATAGTTGATTTGGATTAGAGTGATCCTTATTTGTTTGGCTTGGGACAAAGGGGGAGTGTTGAAATATTAAAGGCATATAGTCATTTTCTCTTGGAGCCAAATTCCCACCTACCACCTCTAACAACCTGCACAACAGATAGAAAATTGAATGCAATAAGTGAGTTTTTCAAATCTGAAAATGAAAGGGAAAATCTTTTTCCTATAAGACAAAAGGAATAATCTGATTTCATTTGACTAGAGAAAGAGTTGAAGAGAGAAGTTGCAGAGCAGAGCAGAGAAGAAAGAAGAAAGAAAGTGATCTGCAGATCCAATCATTGCAGAGACAGAAGGAAGTTTGTTTCATGCCTTCTGTTGCACATGTTTTCTTCTCAAGTCATTCTGTAAGTTTGTTGTTTGTTGAATTCATCTTATGAAGTAGTGATTTCTCTAGACACTGTTGTATGCAGCCATTAGAGTTGCAAGTTTAAAGTTTGAAGTTTTACCACTTTGAAGTTTTAGGGTTATTTTAGGGTTTTCTAGTTGAAGCTGAATGCTCCAAGATTTTGTAATGTTTTTAATCAAAGTTGAATAGCAAGCAAGTAGGCATACTTGAATCCATTGTTCTTCCTCTATATATAGCATTTAAGAAGTTCATTGTTGAAAGCTTCAAGGTTCGGCTCTCTAATTTTAATGGTGAAAATATTCACGTTATAAATTTGTCACTCGGTCTTGTTTTTGTTGAGTTCTCTCTCTGCAGTTTGAACTGAGCTCACTCGGCATCCATTGGTGTCGAGTTCCCCTTCACGTGCCAAATTCACTCAACTTCTTCAGGTGCCGAGCTCACTCGGCACCCTCTTGACACTCGCTCCTTAACGTGCTGAGCAAAACTGGCACTCAGCAATAGTTAGTGCCAAGTGAAAATTTTAAAGTTGTGATCTTAATATTTTTCACAAAAACTAAGCAGTACCAAAATATTGACAGATCCTTTGTAGGATGTAGGTTGCGCTAGGTTAAAAAGAGACATTATTGCATGTTATATCAGTCAACAAAGAAAAATGTTAAAGTGATCCAGTTTTTCTTGCTCTGATGTGAATATAATTAGAGAGGAAGGAAGCTTACACTCCTCGCGAAGCATATTTATCCGTTAACTTCAATAGTAATAAACTCCATGCGGTTTCCACTCCAACGCGCAATGGTCAGTTTTTATCACTCTTTAATTTCTGGCTTTCTCGTTTCCTAAATCAAAGCCCAACACTTTCCCTTCCCCTTCACTTTCCTTTATCCTGCTTTGAGTGCTTCTTTGTCTGTGTTCAATGGCGTCTACTTCCTCCCCTGCTCAAAAATCTGAGATTGAGACTACAAATGCTTTTAATGGAATTGCTGCGCCATCTGCTTCTTCACTAACATTCAAGAAGTTTCCCTGCTCTATATTTATCAATCATCGTGGACCTGACGTGAAAGAGACGCTGGCCAAATCTATCTACCATGCTCTCCATGTGAGGGGAATCGGGTTATTTTTTGATTCAGAAGAGCTTGTGTTGGGAGACAACATTCCTACAGCATTGCAAAAAGAAATGAGTAGTGCTTCCCTTCACATAGCAATTTTCTCTCCCACCTATGCACAATCGGCGTGGTGTCTTGCTGAGCTATCCTTTATACTCCAAACAGGCAAACCCCTCATTGCTGTTTTCTACGGCGTTCATCCCGCGGAAGTGAGATGGGTGGAGAAAGGAGCGTTCGCGGAAGCCTTTGCTAAGCATGAAGGAAAAGGCAGATACAGTGAATAGAAGCTCAACGAGTGGAAGAGGGCACTTCACAACGTTTCACTACACAAGGGGCAAATCATCATCGATAGCAACGAGTAAGCAACACTTGTTGTCCTCGCATTGTCCATCCTACCATTACTTTGTTATGTACTTTTATAATTTTCCGTTATTTAGCATTGACATGATCAGCATTACTTGTATAGTTACTTCTATACTATTTATTGATTTATTTATTTTACTTCAGCAAATAATAGCAAATCCATACCGTAGAATATTTGGTTAAATTAAGATGTTGGTGTACATTATTGAATTCTACAATCGAATAAATCTTTGTAATTGGTATAAATATATATAATCAAAATGTTATATAATTTTTAGAGAAAAATTAACATGTTTTAAATTTGATTTATTCACATTTTTTAGAATAGAAAGATTTATTATATGTATAATTTATTTATAAACTATTTAGTAAAAAAAACTGATTCGGTATTGTTTAATAATGTTTCTCTTAGACTTTTGAAAAATAATCCATATAGGTGAACTGAGGATGAGGAGTGACATAAGTTGAATATTGTGAGTAGGATATTGGAAGAAATGGAAATTCATCAGGAAACATAGAAAAATGTGTTGCAAGTCTTCAAGATGCTGTGGAGAATTTTGTAAAACTTGTAGATGAATCTGAATTTATGGAGCATCTTAATGTTCAACTTGTGGAAATTTTTGTAAAACTTGTAGATGAATCTGAATTTATGGAGCATCTTAATGTTCAACTTGTAGAGACTTGTACAGTGAAAAATGTTTAAATGTAAATAGTGTAACGATTTTGGAATATGGAAGATGTAATGGCTCTAACGGTGCAGTCCAATTGGGATTGTCTCTTCCTCAAGCTTGTCTTTTTGCTCTCCACTGGATATAAACCAAAGAATATGTAAAAAAAATCTTGATGCTGCTACTCATCAGCTTAAAGAGTGAATGTAGTCCAGCAAAACTGGATTTTGTCTTTTTTCTCCACATTTTATTTGGCATAGTTTTGTGTTTTATTTTATTTTCAACATTTTCTTTTTAGCTCAACACTTGTATAAGAGTTGATTAAGCTTGTTTTGATTTTTTGGAGATTAGTAAAGATTTATAGGCTCCACTATGGATGAGGTATCTAAGAGGAAAATTGTAAAAAAATTCTAAGCAGAACTTTAGGCTATAGAAAGTGCAGATGAGTTTTTGCTTATAAAGGAGGATTTGCAACCTGCATTGCTCGACAAAGAAAAAGGAAAATGTGCTATATGGGATGAGGACTAGGACAAATGGATTTTAAACTAGGACAAACGATTTTTCTTGCACTCTCAAGAAATGTCTTATTTTCTGGTTTAAGAGAGAAGACAATAGGAGAGTTGGTTGAGGGATTATCATCATTATATCAAATACCTTCGTTATTATAGTCAAGAAGCTATACAATTTGAAAATGAAAGAAATGGGAGTGATGTCAAATCATCTAAATTAGTTTAATACATTAGTTACTAAGCTGGTTTTAGTTGTTATACCTTTAGATGATGAAATAAAAATCATTGTACTATAATATTCAATTTTGAATAGCTAGGAAGGTAGTAATGGTTTTGAGTGCTTCAATAGAAGTCAAGAATAAGCTAAAATTTGATGAATTTGTAGACAAATTTCTTAGCAAAGACATGCAAAAAAAGAACCAAGAATCTTCATCCCATGATGTTCTCACAGCTATGAGTACAAGCAATATAGGTAATAGAAGAGGCAATTCAAATAATCATTCAAGGTTTAGAGGAAGAAATGGCACATAATAGTTTTGTGGTTAACTAGGGCACACAAAGAAGAAGTGTTAGAACTACAAAAAAGGCTCAAAACAAAGGAATTAATGGTGGTGTACCTACTACAATGTTTAATGATGATGCAATTTTGGTACTTCCAGCTCGTGATGTGAATACTAGTTCATGGGTTCTTGATTCTAGTGCCTCATTTAATACTATACCATGTCAAAGTGCACTCACAAATGACACCGAAGATATGTTTGGTAAAGTTTTTATTTTTTATAACAAAAAATGTGACATTGTAGGTAAAGGGGATTTTTTTTTTTTTATCACTAAAATAAGGAAGTAAATAGATTTTGAAAGATGTTAGGAATGGTCCTACACTTATGTGTAATCTGATTTTTATGAGTTGTATAGACAAGACTACAATATAAATTTTGATCTTGATTCTTGGAAAAAGGAAAAAGGAAAAAGAGACTTAGTCGTATGAGGAAAAAGGATCTTGAAGTAATGCTTCAAACAGCCCAACTTTTGAGTCTTAAATTAGTTGATTTGGAGCAATGAAAACATTGTCTTTATGAAAATAAAAAGAGAAGTAGCTTTGTAATGATGGGTCATGAGAAGAAACCTTCTCCACTACAACTTGTGCCTTCTAATATTTTTGGTCCTATGGAGATAACTTAAGTGGTGGTGCAAATTATTTTATAACTTTTATTCATGACTACACTTGTAAAGTTCAGATTTACATGTTGAATAAGAAATTATAAGTATTTTCAAAATTTGAATATTTTAAGGCTATGTTCGAAAATTAGATTTACAAGAAAACTAAATTCCTATTAAATCATAATGGTGGTGAGTTTTTCTAGCTTCAGAGTTTCATATTTTTTCTATAGATCATGATATAAGATGTATTACAATAGTTTTTTATACACCTCAAGAGAATGGTGTAGCTAAGAGGTTGAATCAGACTATCTTGAAAAGATCTTGATGTATGTTATCTAATGTTGGTTTGGGAAAGGAATTTTAGGCTGAGACATGTATTACAACTATTTAATTAATTAATTGAGATCCTTCATTTGATCTTGATTTGATATACTAGAGGAATGGTGGCTTGGGTTCAAATGATTTTATTTAATCTTTTTCAAGTGTTTGAATGTGATGAGTATGTTCACATTCCAAAAGAGAAGAGAACTAAATTGGATTTGAAGTCCAAAATTTGCATATTCTTGGAGTATGGTGAGGACTAATTTGGCTTTCATTTGTGAGATTTGATTTCTCATAAAGTGATCCATAGTTAAGATGCTATCTTCAATGACAAATCAATTTTAGATTTACAAAAATTGAATACCACTTGTCATGATTACTTTAAATATAATTTGTTTGATAATAGAACCCATTCTATTTCAAAAGGCCAAGTTCAACATGGAAAGTTTATTAGTTTTTCTTCTATTATTACATTCTCCAAGACTCCTATAGTTACCCCAACTGTCACTCATGAATTAATGCAGCAACATAATGAGTCTATGGTTTCATGTTTTCCACTGATCACTAACTCCTATCACATCACTTTACAACCTGAGGCAGAAGGCCTTGATATGTCATTATCTTTTTTTGAGACCACCCTATTATTACCACATGTGACCCCTTCCTTGTTTGACCACCCTCTCCAACACGCATACAGCTTCAAACATCTCCTGCATGCAATTCTATGACTGAATACGACCCGAATCTCTTACAACTCATGTGCCTATGGTTCACTCTCACCAATTAATGAACACACCCTCTGTTATGTTTGATCGCTACTTGGGAGAAGACATCCCTGTGCTAAGTCATTCTACTCCTGCGTTGACCGAACCTGCCAATGATTCTTAATCTATTAAACATGATGGTTCCTCTCCTATTCATATCCCATAGTAGACACACAACCACGTGGATAAAGTTCAACCCGTACTTTCGTTCCTGTCGCTCTATGGGATTCAACAATAATCAATTTTTGGGGGCTCAACACACAATGACCAACAATAAGTTATGAAACATGGGACCAGTAATGTCCCATGCATCTCTTCAATTCAAATTCCAAAGAACCAGCCAGACACTATACATATTGATACTTCTATTGGAAATACATGCAGTGACTCCAATTTTTGTGATGCATAGAAACTGAATCGAATACAAATTAATGATAGTGAACAAGATATTTAGCTGCAAAGATCTACTCGAGAGAGAAAACATCGAAGGAAATTTGATGACCATGAGCTATTATTCTCTTTATGTTTTGATCAAGTATAGCCAAAAACATTTAAACAATTATGCAATGATACAAATTTAGACCAGATGCAATGAAAGAAGAATTAGAGTATTTAAGAGCCAATGAAACATGGGATTTGCTTCCACTTCCAGCAAATGATAAGGCTTTGAAAAATAAATGGGCATATCAAAAAAAGAGAAAGATGGATGAAAGGCCAGTTTAGTGGTGAAGGGATTTTCCGAACAAAAGGATGTTGATTATAATGAGATTTTCTCTCCTGTTCTTTTTTGAGCATAGAAATAGCTTGGCATCTTGACGTAGAAATAATGTTCCTAGATTGTGATATTGAAGAAGAGTTATATATGGAGCACCCGGAAGGATTCATTGAACGGGAAAATGGGCATTTATTTGCAGATTGAAGAGTTTATATGGATTGAAGGAGGCTCGGTGAAATGGTATTTGAAATTTGATAAATTCATGACTCAGCTAAATATTACTTGTTGCGAATCAGACTTCATGCATTTATTACAAAAAAGCTTACAATTAGTGAGTTTGTGACTCTTTTACATTTATTCTCTCTGTTTTGTTTTTATGAAAAGAGTTGTGCATAATTAGAAATTATTTTTTCTTGTATGAAAACTCTATAAGTACAAGGCATTGGTGTACAGAACTAAGAATGAGAGAATTGTTTGAAGAGGGTGGTTATGCTACTGAAATTATTCTTGATTTAGATATCACAGTTGATTACTCTTAGAAAGTTGAGGCTCTGAAGATTGTATTATGACTTTGTTTCTATTAATATAATTGGGTTTGGCTTAGGAGTTCTGGGTTTTTTCCACAATGTTTTCCCACATATATCTGGTTTTTATTTGTGTAATCCATTTCCTGTATGTGTTTATTTAGATTGCAATAATTATAAGATTTGTGAGATAAATTTTAGTATCATCTTTCCTAATAGATTTAACATTTCAAAGTCTTTTAACACTTTGAATTCCTTTAAGAACAAACCATATGAATTGTTTATATAATGCCATGTGAAAATAGAGATACGTGATAGCAACTTCTACAACAACATTAACCTACAATTTTTTGAACAGTTATTTTCATTCAGAAATTTGATTGAGAAATAATTAATTTAAATTAAAGAAAATTTAAATGAAAAAGTGAGACATCTTAGTATGATGCTTTATTTCCTTTGCCAGCGCTCTTTCCAATAAATGCACTATTTAGATTTAATGAGAACAAAATATTAGTCTCCAATTATACATGGATGGCTAATAAATTCTATTGAATTAAGATGTTCATGTTTTGTATAGCCTAAAAATTGTTTTTAATAAAATATTATAATTTCAACAAGATTTTATAAAATTTTATATTTAGTTATGTTTTTTCTAATTATGCCGAGAGGCGTTCTATACAATGACAGCACAAATGTCCAACACGAGAATATGCCAAGATTCTTTGTCAGTAAAAAAGAATTCGGAGTGGTTACAAACTTCCAAATTAAATATTAAAAAAAAAATTCCAAAATAATAGCTAACCGAAATAATAGGAAGCGAAATGGAGGCCGAAATAATAGGCCTGAAAAAGTAGGGCCTGAAAAAGTAGGACCCGAAAAAATAGGGGTGAAATAATTTCAATATGATTTTTTTTTTTGTTAAATATAATTTTGCACGCACATTCATTCTCTTTTTTTGCGGGGAGTAGGAAAATTTGAAACAAATTCGTGGAATGTGAAGAGACGTCTGTTGGGGGATATGAGGAGCCTCTTAAAAGTTATAAAACCAAGGCTCCTCATTTCATTTTCATTTTATGTTTTTGCAGGAAGAAAGAGGTGGAGATTATTGGAGGATTAGATTGGAGTTTTTGAACAGGAATAGATTAAAGTTTTGGAGTAATTTTTTTGCTGGTGAGATTTCTATTTTCTATTTAGATTTAGATGTAGACATAGATTCAGATTCAAAATTAGTTTTAATATTCTACTTTGATTTAGATTTCAATTTCAATTAGTTCCATTTAGATTTCTAGAATTATATTCGAAATTGTTTACGCTTACATTTAATAGTTTAATCTTGTTACGCCGAGAGGCGTTCTATACAATGACAGCACAAATGTCCAACACGAGAATATGCCAAGATTCTTTGTCAGTAAAAAAGAATTCGGAGCGGTTACAAACTTCCAAATTAAATATTAAAAAAAAATTCCCAAAATAATAGCTAACCGAAATAATAGGAAGCCAAATGGAGGCCGAAATAATAGGCCTGAAAAAGTAGGGCCTGAAAAAGTAGGACCCGAAAAAATAGGGGTGAAATAATTTCAATATGATTTTTTTTTTTTGTTAAATATAATTTTGCATGCACATTCATTCTCTTTTTTTGCGAGGAGTAGGAAAATTTGAAACAAATTCGTGGAATGTGAAGAGACGTCTGTTGGGGGATATGAGGAGCCTCTTAAAAGTTATAAAACCAAGGCTCCTCATTTCATTTTCATTTTATGTTTTTGCAGGAAGAAAGAGGTGGAGATTATTGGAGGATTAGATTGGAGTTTTTGAACAGGAATAGATTAAAGTTTTGGAGTAATTTTTTTGCTGGTGAAATTTCTATTTTCTATTTAGATTTAGATGTAGACATAGATTCAGATTCAAAATTAGTTTTAATATTCTACTTTGATTTAGATTTCAATTTCAATTAGTTCCATTTAGATTTCTAGAATTATATTCGAAATTGTTTACGCTTACATTTAATAGTTTAATCTTGCATGTTTGATTTAGATTTAAATTTGCATTCAAAATCTTTTGAGTTATATGTTTTATAATACTTTTCATTTGCATATTTTAAAAGTGCACGTTTCAAATTAGTTTTAGATTTGCATGTTTCATATTAGTTTTAGATTTACATATTTCAAAATAGTTTTAGTTTGCATGTTTTAGATTTGAATGTTTCATAATAGTTTTACATTTGCATGTTTTAGATTTGAATGTTTCATAATAGTTTTACATTTGCATGTTTCAAAGTATAATTTTATCATTTATGTGGATGACAATGTCACCATATCAATAAAATTTATATTTTATTAAAGATAATGATTTATTTAAAGTACACAAATCATATATTTAGTATATATTTTATCATTATTAGATTGTAAAATATAGAAAAATTCTCCAAATAATAGTTGGCCAAAATCATATGAAGCCAAATGAATGCTAAAATAATAGGGCTTGATAAAAGGGGCCAAAAATAGGGCCCGAAAAAATAAGGCCAAAAAAATAGGGCTGAAATAATTTCATTAAATTTTTAAATATATAATATTTTCTTTTTGTTAAATTTATTTTTGCATGCACATTCATGCTTATTTTTCGTGGGGAGTGGGGGAATTTGAAAAAAATTCATGGAATGTCAAAAGACATCTATTGGGGGATATGAGGAGTCTCTCATGGGTTATAAAACAAATGCTCCACATTTCATTTTCATTTTGTGTTTTTATAGCGAGGAAGAGGTGGAGATTATTGGAGTGGATTAGAGTTTTTGAAGAGGAGTAGATTAAAGTTTTGGAGTAATTTTTTCAATGTGAGATTTCTATTTTTAATTTAGTTTTGCATTTAGATTTAGATTTAGTTATGTATTTAGATTTAAATGTAGACTTAATTTCAAAATTATTTATAGTTTGGCCTTGCATGGTTGATTTAGATATAGAATTCAAATTGAATAAAAATCTATTTGATTTAGATATTTGATAATACATTTCATTTGCACATTTTTAAAGTGCATGTTTCAATTTAGAATAATATTTGCATGTTTCATATTATTTTTATATTTTCATATTTCAAAATGGTTTTGGTTTTATGTTTTAGATTTGTATGTTTCATAATAGTTTTATATTTGCATGTTTCAAAATATTTCTGTTTTTCATGTTTCATAATTAAATTTTATCATTAAATTTTATTTAAATATTTTTCACAGTATATATAATTTTTTATTAATATTTATGTTTGTAATGTTTGAAAAGTGGAAGACAATGCCACCATATTTCAAGCATTACAATCAAACTATTTCATTTGAAATGGTTTTGATTTTTATTTATGTTATTTTAAAAATTATTCATTTGAAAGAATTTGTGTTAATTATGAATACTTTTTTATTCTGATAATTTCTATATGTTGGTGTTTGTTTATAAGTTTGCAGGTTACTATTTGAGTTATGGATGCCTTGAACAAAGAATCAAACATTATTTGATACTAGCCTGACTACTTCAATAAACTCAAATGATTTCTTTGAGACCGAGTTTGACAAATGCCTACAAATAATTAAAGAGATGTGCACAACTATAATTAAAGTTATGGAGAATGCAATATTTTCAATTGACTATGTTGGGGAAATAGAAGTAATGCATATGAAAGATGCATAAAAATTCATATGTGACACATCTACAAAAGTGGATGGGTTTCCCTCAATGATGAAAGAAGTCTTTCATGATCATTGTTCAAACAAAAGAATCCTAATCATTGAAGAATGTGACATGTATTTAAGCCATTACAAAGATTTTTATTTTTTGTATATGGTTCATTCTTCTCTCCAATTTTAGAATTTTACTTCTAATTAGTTGTATTGGTAGTTTTGTTTCCACATTGTTCTATGTAACTTTCACGAAGAAGAGAACAAGAAAAAATAAATTTATTATTGTACAGAATATTTCTTTAATGGATCTGGCTACTAAATATGTTAATTAAGAAAGAAAATTATAAGTCTAAATAGATGTCCTTAATGATAAGTATATTTATTGATTACAATTCTTAATCATTGCAATAAAAATTGCATTAGCGTTATTAAAAATTCAACAATATATAATATTTTCACATTATCATGTAGAAATAATTTCCATAAAATTGATTCTTATATATTATTTCACACTTTTTATATCATCTAAATAGTTGTGTTGGGACTTATAATTTCCCTTTCATAAATTTAAAGGTTTGCACTATTTGAGTCATTTTGTATAACATATATCCCAAATTTGACCATAGTTGTAGTCCAAATACCCCAACACTACACCTAAATCTCATACTTCCCTTAACCGTGTCCCTTATCTTAGTGTAACATTTAACCACTTGCTAACGTTAACCATAACATTGAGTGTCATATAAATGAAACTGTAAACCTTGGATCCTAACCCTAACTCTTACTCTATATATGATTGTACTAAGCATTTAGTAAATTATATACCTTAACCTAACCCTTTATGTACTAGAAACTAGAAATAATATTATATTTTTTATAACTGGAAATATATATATATATATATATATATAGAGAGAGAGAGAGAGAGAGAGATTAGGGGGTGTATCTAAAGAGACAAAGAGAGATAGATTAGGGGGTGTATCGAGAGAGAGAGAGAGAGAGAGAGAGAGAGAGAGAGAGAGAGAGATTAGGAGGTGTATCTGGAGAGCATAGAGGGAGGGAGAGATTAGGAGGTATATCTAGAGAGCAAGATGAGAGAGATAAGGGGGTGTATCTAGAGATTACAAAGAGGGATTAGGGGTTGTATCTAGAGACTAGAGACAAAGAGAGATTAGAGGGTGTATTTAGATAGGGGAATATATTACTAGGTGTAGTTAGAGTAGGGAGAGAGAGGGGGGGAGGGAGAGAGAGAGAGAGAGAGAGAGAGAGAGAGAGAGAGAGAGAGAGAGGATGGGAGAGGGAGGGATTACATTATTAAAAAGATTAATAACTTGTATCACAATAGCACTAATCATGGGACTATAATAGAACTAACCCACATAAAAATTTAACCTGACAATTACCCTAACACTAAAATAAACTATAATAATAGCACTAACATCAACTATAATATGATTAATAACCTAGAAATAACCTTAACTTCACTAATAACACAAATCCTAACTCTAACTCTAAATCTAACCCTAACCCTAACCCTAGCCCTAACCTTAACCCTAACCCTAACTCTAACTCTAATTCTACCCTTGACCCTAAACTTAACTCTTTATAACCCTAACTCTATACCTAATTCTTACCCTAACCCTAAGCCTTACTATAACCCTAATCCTAACTATTATTCTAACTCTAATGCTAATTCTAACCCTAAACCTAACCCTAATTTTAACCCATATTCAAACTCTAACCCTAACTTTAACTCCCACTCTATCTCTAACCCTAACCCTACCCCTAATTCTAACCCTAACACTAACTCTAACTCTAACCCTAACTATAATTATAACTCTAACTCTAATTGTAACCCTAACCCTAACACTAACCCTAACCCCAACCCCAACCCTACCCCTCATCCTAACCCTAACACTATATATAGTGCTAATCCTAACCCTAACAGTATATTTAACTCTAACCCTAACAATACTTCTAATCCTAACCCCAACCCTAAATCTAACCCTAACTCTAACCCTAAATCTAACCCTAACTCCAACTCTATCTCCAATTTTAATTGTAACTCTAACTTGATCCCTAACTCTAACTCTAATTCTAACCCTAACCCTAGCCTTAGTTCTAGCCCTAATTCTAACATTAACACTAATGCTAACACTAACATTAATTATAACCCTAACCCTAATGCCAACCCTAACTCTAACTGTAACCCTTGTGCTAACCCTAACCCTAATTTTGACCCTAACTCTATCTCTAACCCTTCTTCTAACTCTAATTCTAACTCTAACTCTAGCTCAAACCCTGACTCTAAATCTAACCCTAACCCTAACCCTAATTCTAACCGTATCTTTATTTGTAACTTTAATTCTAGCCCTAACACTAATTCTTACCCTTACCCTAACCCTAAATCTAACTCAATCTCTAACCCTAATTATATTTGTAACCCTAATTCTAACCCTAACCCTAATCCTAACTCTAACTCTAACTATAGCTCTAATTCTACCCCTAAGCCTAACCTAGATATCCCTAACTCTAATCCTAATTCTAACCCTAATCCCAATTCTAGCCCTTACCCTAACCTAATTTTAACCCTAACTATAACTCTAATCCTAACTGTAACTCTAACAATAACTCTAATTCTCACCCTAACCCTAACCCTAACCCTAACCCTAACCCTAACACTAATTCTAACCCTAACTCTAACTCTAATGCTCATTCTAATCCTAACCCTAATTCTAACCCTAAATCTATCTCTATCTCTTACCCTGACTCTAACTCTAACTTTATCTCTAATTCTAACTCTAATTGTATCCCTAACCCTAACATTAACCCTAACCCTGACTCTAACTCTAAACCTACCCCTAATTCTAACCCTAACAATAAATATAACTCTAACTCCAACCCTAACCCTAATTAAATCCTAATCCCAACCCTAACTATAACCCTAACCCTAAATCTAACTAGGTAACTCTAACCCTAACCCTAACTCCAACTCTATCTCTAAGTTTAACTCTAACTTGAACTGGGACTCTAACTCTAATTCTAACCCTAACCCTAATCTTTTCCCCAATTCTAACCCTAGATCTAACTCTAACTCTAACTCTTATACTAACACTAACACTATCACTGCCTCTAATTTTAACTCTAACTCTAATTGTAACCCTAACCCTAATGCTAGCCCTAATGCTAACCATAACCCTAACACTAACCCTAACCCTAACTCTAACCCCAATTCTAACCCTAACATTATTTCTAACCCTAAATATAACCCTAACCCTAACTCTAACTCTAACTCTAACCCTAAGTGTTTTTATATCCCTAACCCTAACTATATTTGTAACCCTAATTCTAATCCTCGCCCTAATTCTTACCCTCACCCTAACCCTAACTCTAACTCTAATCCTAACTATATCTATAACCCTAATTCTAACCCTAACCCTAATCCTAATTCTAACTCTAATTCTAAACGTAACCCTAACTCTAACCCTAACCCTAATTCTAGCCCTCACCCTAACAATAGCTCTAATTGTAACCTTAACCCTAACAATAACCCTAAATCTAATCCTAACTCTAATTCAAACCCTATCCTTCACCCTAATTTTAATCCTAACTCTAACTCTAACCCTAACCCTAACCTTTACACTATCCCTAACCCTAATTCTAACCTTAACCTTAACCTTAACTCTAACTCTAACCCTAACCCTAACACTAACACTAACACTAACCTAAACCATAAACATAACTCTACCCCTTACTCTAACCCTAAATCTAACTCTACCATAATTGGACTCTAACCATAACCCTAACTCTAACTTTAATCCTATCTCAAACCCTAACCCTGACCATAACTCTAACCTTAACCTTGACTCAAACCCTAACCCTAACCCTATCCCTATCCCCGCTATAACCCTAACCATAACCATATCGATAACTCTAACCCTAACCTTAACCATGAGTATTACTCTAACCCTAACCTTGACCATAAACATAACTCTACTCTTAACTCTAACCCTAATTCTAACTCTACCATAATTGGACTCTAACCCTAACTATAAGCATAACTCTAACCCTAACCTTAACCATGAGCATAACTCTAACTGTAGATCTGACTCTACCATAATTAGACTCTAACCCTAACCCTAACTTTAATTTTAATCTTGACTAACACCCTAACCCTAACTCTGACCTTAAACTTGATTCAAACACTAACCCTAACCCTAATCCTAGCCTTACTATAATCCTAACCTTAATCATAACCATAATCATAACTCTAACCCTAACATTAACCATGACCATAACTCTAACCCTAACCTTAACCATAAGCATAACTCTAATATGAACCTTAACCATAACTCTAACAATAACCATAACCATGTAACTCTATCCCTAACCTTAACCATAGCTCAAACCCTAACCCTAACTTCAAACCTAATCCTAATGCTAACCCTAACCCTAATTCTATCCCTAAGGTTAACATTAAATGTAATGGTAACTTTGTCCCTAACCATATATCTACCTATGACTATAATATTTTACATTACAATATCCCAAAAATAAAATATTTTTTTATATCTAAATTAAACTCCTTATATTAAATTTAAAAAAAAATTGACTCATACCCTAACCCTAACCCTAACCCTATCCCCACTATAACCCTAATTATAACCATAATGATAACTCTAACCCTAACCTTAACCATGACCATTACTCTAACCCTGACCTTAACCATAAACATAACTCTACCCCTAACTCTAACCCTAACCCTAACCCTAACTGTAACTCTAACTCTTTCTCTAACTTTAATTCTCCCCCTAACCCTAACCTTAACCCTTTATAATCCTAAATCTAATGCTAATTCTAACCCTAACCCTAATCCTAATCCTAGCCCTAACTCTTACCCTAACCCTAAATCTAATCAGGTAACTTTAACCTTAACCCTAATCTAACCTTGATCACAACTCTATCTCTAACTTTAACTCTAACTCTAACTTGAACCCTAACTCTAACTCTAATTCTAACTCTAACTCTTATATGAAAACTAACACTAACACTACCTGTAATTTTAACTCTAACTCCAATTGTAACCCTAACCCTAATACTAATCCTAACCATAACCCTAACACTAACCCTAACCCTAACCCTAATACTAACCCTAACCATAACCCTAACACTAACCATAACCCTATCTCTAACACTAATTCCAATCCTAACCTTAATTCTAACCCTAAATATAACCCTAACTCTAACTCTAACTCTAACTCCAACCCTTATTCGAACTCTAATTCTAACTCTATCTCTAACCCTAACCCTAACTATTATTCTAACCCTAACTATATTTGTAGCCCTAATTCTAACCCTCACCCTAATTCTTACCCTTATCCTAACCCTAACTCTATATCTATTCTTAACTATATTTCTAACCCTAATTCTAACCCTAACCCTAATCCCAACTCTAACTCTAATTTAAAACCTAACCCTACCCCTAACTCTAACTCTAACCCTAACTATAACTCTAACCCTAACAAGAACCCTAATTCTAATTCAAACCCTATCCCTTACCCTAATTTTTGTCCTAATGCTAACTGTAACTTTAACTCTAACCCTAACCCTAACCTTAACACTAACCCTAACCTTAATTCTAACCTTAACCCTAACCTTAACTCTAACACTAACCCTAACCCTAACTTTAACACTAACCTTAACCATAAACATTAATTTGTCCCTAACTCTAACCCTAAATCTAACTCTACCATAATTGGACTCTAACCATAACCCTAACCCTAACTTTAATCTTGGCTTAAAACTTTTCCCTAACCATAACTCTAGAACATTAATCCTTACTCAAGCCCTAACCCAAACCCTAACCATAACCATAAGTCTAACCCTACCTTAACCATGAGCATAACTCTAACCCTAAACTTAACCATAAACATAACTATATGCCTAACTCTAACCCTAAATCTAACTCTACCATAACTAGACTCTAACCCTGACCCTAACCCTAACTTTAATCCTAACTAAAACCCTAACCCTAATCCTAAACCTAACCTTAACCCCGACTCAAATCCTAACCCTATCCCTACAATAACCCTAACTCGAGCCTTATAATAACCCTAACCCTAACCCTAACCTTAACCATGAGCATAACTCTAACCCTAAATCTAACACTACCATAATTGGACTCTAACCCTAACCCTAACCCTTACTTTAATCTTGACTCAAACCCTAACCTTCACTCTAACCTTAACCTTGACTCAAACCCTAACTCTAGCCTTACTATAACACTAACCCTATCCATAACCATAACTCTAACCCTAACCTTAACTATGACCATAACTCTAACCCTAACCTTAACCATAAACATAACTCTAATCCAAACCTTAACCATAACCATAACTCTAACCCTAACCTTAACCATAAACATAACTCTAACCCAAACCTTAACCATAACTCTAACAATAACCATAACCGTAACTCTAACCCTAACCTTAACCATAACTCAAACCCTAACCCTAACTCCAACCCTAACCCTAATGCTAACCCTAACTCTTATTCTATCCCTAAGGTTAACATTAATTGTAATGGTAACTTTGTCCCTAACCATATATCTATGTTTGACTATAACATTTTACATTACAATATGCCAAAAAGAAAATTACTTTTTAAAACCATAATCCTACCCCTAACTCTAACCCTAAATATAACCCTAACTATAAATCTAACTCTACCATAATTAGACTCTAATCCTAACCCTAATCCTTAGTTTAACCTTCACTAAAATTGTAACCTAACCCTAACTCTAACCTTAACCCTAACTCAAAAATCTAACTCTAACCTTAACCCTTACTTTAATCTAGATGAAAACCATAGCCCTAACCGTAACCTTAACCCCAACTCAAACCCTTACCCTAACCTTAACCCTGATGTAACTCTATATACAACCCTAACTCTAAATATAAACCAAACCTTAACCATCACCCTAAAACTAACCGTTTCTCTACCCCTTTCTCTAACTTTAACTATAAATCTATTTTTAACCCTAACCCTAACCCTAATTTTAACCCTAATTTAAACTCTAACTCTAGCCCTTATTCGAGCTCCAATTCTAACTCTACCTCTAACTCAAACCCTAACTCTAATTCTAATCCTAACCCTAACTATATGTTTACCCTAAACCCTTATTCTTACCCTCACCCTTTCCTTAACCCTAACCCTAACTCTAATTCTAACCCTAACTATATTTGTAACCCAAATTCTAACCCTAATCCTAACATTAACTCTAACTGTAATTCTAAACCTAACCTTAACTATAACCCTAACAAGATTCATAATCCTAAAAATAACCCTAGCCCTAACCCTAATGCTAATCCTGACTCTAATTGTAACTCTATTCCTAACTGTAACTCTAACCCTATCCATAACTCAAACCATAACAATAGCCCCAACCCTAACACTAACCCTAACCCTAACTATAACTCTACTCTTCAATATAACATTTTACGTAACAATATGCTTAAAACAAAACTAAATTAAAGTGATGCAAATAAACACCATATATAGAATTAAAAAATAAAATATTCAAGAACAATTTTATAGTAAGTTTATACAATTGTATTTAAAAAGAAATAAATAATTCAGCACTTACCTTAAAAAAATATAAAAAAATATAAAAATACTTTTCCTATTGCGCCGCGATTGCCACTAGCTTATATATACCTCTATATATATTATGCCGAGAGTAATTGTTCTCGAGGCGCCTATTTTCATTTAATCCCAAGGTTATTTTAATCATAGTTGGAATTTATGAAAATGAAAATAGGCGCCTCGAGAACAATTACTCTTGGCGTAATATATATAGAGGTATATATAAGCTAGTTTATTATTTTTCATATTTATAATTCATTTTATAGTCTGTTATATACGTTTCTTTTAATTTTTTTAAGAATGCGTTGCAAATATATGCAGTGGCGAATGAGATGGCCTGCAGAATATTGTGAATCGGGTGTTGAAAGAAATGAAAGTATCATTAAGTGTAGCAAAATATCCAGTCGGTCTTGATGATTGTGTGACGAGTTTTGAAAAATTTGTACAGGAATCTGAATTTCTGGGGCATGACACAGTTCAATTAGTTGGAATCTGGGGTATGGGAGGTGTTGGAAAAACCAATCTCGCAAAAGAACTATATAATAAAAAACATTTAAATATAGATTACTCCAGTTTTGTTTTTGGTATTAGAGAAGCTGCATCAGAAAATAAATTGCATGAAAGACAACGAGGATAATTAGAGGAACTTGGAGTCGTTAAGTTGCCATATTTTGACAATATAGAAGACGGCAAGAAGATCCTCTCAAACTGTTTGAGGTCTATTAGAGCTATTCGTGTTTTGATTGTCTTAGATGATGTGGATTGTCCAGCTCAATTAGATGCTTTACTACCCATGAAAGATAGTATTGCATGGGGTAGTTTGATCCTTGTTACTCACTACTACATAGAGGGGTGGTTAAAGACAATTATTGAGACAATTGTTCGGCTAATTGTCATAATTGGAGACAAAAAATAAATTGTTTATTGTCTTAAATATTGTAGTTAGCTCATTGTCTTTAATTATCGTCTTTAAGGATCGTCTCTTGAAGACATTATACAATAAAAATTTATTGTCTCTTTAAGACAATGCTAATAATTACAAATTGTCTCATAAAGACAATATGCAATGAAAGTTATATCATCTCTTTATGAAATTAGTGATAATTAAATATTTGCAAACATCAAAAATTGAATACTCTCTATATTTCAACATTTTACTCTTGTTAAGAGTTCAACATAGTATTGGACTAACTTGAAAAACCCCATTTGTTGTATTTATTCTCAATGTTCTGTTGCAAAATAATTTGGGAGTTTTTCCACACATAAATAAACATATCATAGAAATGATATTAAGAATTATTGAATAATGAATCAATTCTTCAATCGTATGACACTACTTTCTCAAACATTGCAGCTTTATAATCAAGTACTTAAAAACTCCTCCATACTATAGATTTCCACCAAGCTCTAGTGTAGTAGAAAAGCTCTATGATTTAATAACATATTTTTAAGAAGAGAACAAGAGCGTTCCATTTTCTGTATGTTGGAGTTGTAGTAGTATATCATATACAGAAAGACTACTTGCAAATGCACATGCCCTCCCAACTAGACAAGAAGCATATCATATACTGCAATTTTCCTCAATAACTTAAGAGAGAAAATTGTGTGAGAAAATCATTAATGTAATTAACATCTTATAAAGTGCACAAATAACTCAAAACAATTACCAAACAATTAAAATACTGATTCAACTAAATGCTAAAATAATATTCTCTAGTCCATGGTATGCTACAGAAGTTTGAGGTGTGAATGAAGGAGTATATAACTATTTGCCACCATAATATTATCATGAGGAACAAATGAATGCAGTTAATTTGTAAAAGTAATACAACACAAAACATATGCCCATACCCCCAATGGAAGTGATAAAATGAGTCACATATCAATGTTATATAGAGGGTAGAAGACCTCTATAAAGCAATCTATCAGATACATCTTGTTGTACATGCATGGAATGTGAAGAGGATGATTAAATAATAAAGCAATTACAATCAAAAAATCTACAATCATATTCAACCTATTGTTATAGATCATTATGATCAAGGTACACAGGGACAACCAAGTAATTACATTTATGTTCTAAGAAGCCATACACATACAGATTCTTAGTGCCTGTAGGAGATAGGAGGCAGTTTAGTAGATGTAAAATAGAAAGATAAAACATGAAACAAATATTTTAAGTGCAGGATTAGACCTATTCAACACATCTAAAAAATTGTAGCTTGTAGAAAATTCATTTATATCAAGAATATAAATAAAGAAAGGTGAGACATAAATTTACTGTTAAAAAAACATGTTCCCTATGAATCTAATATGCAGAAAATGAAAGGTCAATTTGAACAATCTCTCATGGTTATGTCAATCTCACTGCTGTTATAAGGTCTCGATATTAGTTGCTCCAACAGTTTCATGTAACATTACGAAAGCTTTGGACAGATGTTGAAATGATCATTACATACTAAGGTTCAATTTTTCTCTATTTAAATTTCTTTACATGTTTATGCTTTTGTCTATAATTTCTCCCATAGAACTTCTGTGGTGAATATTGTTCATTCAGCATTTCAAAATATACAATTGGGTTGTCTCAACACTTTGACCATATATCCATCATTTGATTTACAGAAAGTTCTTCCTTATTTGGTAATGCTTTGATTAAGATTTGGCCCTCTAGACCATTTGACATAGACTAATGAAAGCTCATGAAACATGCTTCACAGATGTAATTTTTGCTATTTTTATATTTCAAAAATTCAATGATTACAATTGTGTATCAGTTAAATTCAAATGAACTCTTTCTAAGAGTAATCTTCTTTGTTAATGTTGTTTGCAGACAAGTAGATTTCACTGACAAGGGAACTAATGAGGGCCTGTTCAAGGATTATTGGCTTGAACGAAAGGATAAATACTCAAAAACATTGGCAGATCTTCATAAAGCAAAAATTCATGAGGTCACAATCAAGGATGACATAGATTCAGAAAGAATATTTAAGAAAGATAGTTATCAAATATTGGAACATGTGAGAAGTTGGACTATAAAGACATAGAATGTAAGAAGAATGAGAGAAAGATGTTAAATACAAAGAGGTAAAGATATGTAAGGTTTGAAGAGCTGGAGTGCAAACCATAAAACATAAGTATACCATTGGTAAATGATTTTGATTGATGGGCTTCTAAAGAGCTTATCAATCTGATTGTACACATGGGTGAAGAGACCAAAAATCCTCTTTCTTGGCTTGAAGTAAAGAATTTTCTATTTAAATACATTTATGAGAATAACTTCAAAATAATTTACAAAGAAAACATTTTCTTTGTGACCAAAGATTGCATAAGTTCTTTGGCAAAGATAGTTTGCAGCTCCTTGAAACGTATAGGTTTCTTGAATCACACATTATACCCAAGCAAGGAAATATAAAAGATGAACCTCAAAGTATGGATGTAGTTATCAATGATAGTCACAAGGATTTTAAGGGGGAATAAGGTGCCAATGGACACAACTAAGAGAGTGAAAAGACATCAATTGGGAAAAAATGCACATAGATTCAAAGCTCTAAAATATTATATAGATGAATTTTCTGCCATAAATGTGCATAATGTCAGGTTAATATACTAGCAACAAGTTGTTCTTGAAGATCTTCTAGAAGACCTTGGAACTTTTACCAAAAATGTTACTGACTCTTTTGTAAGGATGAGATTAACAAGAAGGAGCCAAAATTTCACATGTAATCGACTTGTTCAAGTTGTTGGTAATAATCAATCACCCTACCCACTAGAGACTATGATTCCACTATTAGATTGTACTCAAAGCTTAGAGAGAATCATGATTTCAGCGTGTAGTTTTATGTTTTGATATGTTACTGTGGATCATAGGTACAAAGAAAGAGCAAAAAGCTTAACATCACAGGGAGGAAAATGACAGACCTTGGTTTGGAAATCTTGAGTTTAGAGAAGGAGGAAGAATTTTTTATTAATCAAGTATCCAATCACCATTTTAGTGAGTTATTTTATTTTGGAGTAAAGCATCACTCTTTTTTTGAAAATGGTCAGGTATATATATATGGCATAAACGCTTCTTAATAATTACACAATTTTTAAATACATATTATTTAATTACAAATACTTTGAAGTTTTTCTTACCTTATGCAATGTATTCCATGATGAGAAATTATTTAAAAAATTTAATTGCCTTATGGATATGTTAGTAGCAGTTTTGGTAGCAATTTAAGGATCATCTTTTTTTGTCCTCTTCCTGCTACTAATAGTGGGCCTTTTTCATTTATGCCTTCTCATCTAGGAGACAAGTTTTGATACCCTAATAACTATCCAATGCAGTATGACTTGTGGCCTATGGATCAAGATCAAATCCTTTAGATAAATGTCATGTTCCAGAAGGCCCACATGATTTTCTTCCAATAGTGTCATCATTAGACTGGACATGGGATCTGTTCTTGAACTAAGACAATGGAGGCTTGGCACTATTGGTAGAAACAGATGCAAAAGGAATAGAGGAAGTTTTTAGTCTATTATTGGAAACAACACTTCCATCACCACTTATGGATGACATAAATTAATATGTAGATGAGAGGAGAAGAGTTAAGGCACTTTTTCTTTTGGCCATAGAAATTTACTGTTGGTGGTGTAGGCTTGCTTGAATTAGAAAAGAAATTTGAGGGATTCAGACAATTCCTCTGCACAAAAGGGAAGGATAGAAATTGATGAGGCTTTGTCATTGATTGTCATAAAGGTCTAGAGATTGATGAATGATGTCATTGATGTCATATCACAACACATTCTATTCCACCAGCATATGCAAGGATGTAACGAAATGCATCAAATTTGATATCTATGTTGAGCATCATCGAATGTCTAAATATGATGACATGACAATAAAGAAAGAGTAGCAAAGAGATATAGTGATAGAAGATTGACAACATGAACAAGTTGATATTTTGATCATATATGAAATTACACTGTCTCTATATGACAACAACAATAAGAATAAGCAAAGATTGATGAAGTCTATTAATAGCCGATATGTGACTAAAGAAAATGAAATTCATATCTAGGTGTGTGATGATGAAGTCGTTATAAGGGATCAATATGGTGATGAAGAAATCATCTAATACAAGCGGAGTCATAACTATAAAGGGCAGGGACATTAAAATTTGAATATCCTATAACAAGTGCCAGTCTCTCCAACAAAAATACTTATGAAAATTGTTAAAGATTAAAGTAACTACAAATGTACTACAACAACCTATTTGAAGCAGTGAACACAATTTTTGAAGAACCAAAAAAGTGAATAAAGGGAATAAGCGATTAATGACAAACACAAACTTCTCATATGAACCACACACATGAATTAGAAGACACGATTTGACAAACAAATACAAGGTATTGAATTATATATACAACATGAATGTAAGGCAAATAATATCTTCAACAGCCATGTAATACATAACATAATTTCATTTTATGAGAAAAAAACAATTAGCTGTGAATGAACTAATAAACCATGACAAAAGAATGTTGTTACTATATACCTGGTTTTTAAATTCAACATTATATCATATCTTTTTTCTGTGTGTCCTCTTTTTACGAGGCACCATTCTAATTGTGGATGTGGTCTGTTCATCAGATTGAGAACCTTCTTTGTTATTCTTATTTCCAGCATGTTGAGATTCAAGAATAGTTTCTTGGTGAGGCTCCAGAATGATATTTGAATTATTGTGTGAAACAAATCGCTCATCACTTTCCCCTAGCTCAGCTCCATTCTCACTGCCTGATGAGTTCGATTGTTGGGTTCCCTAGACAACACAATTTAACTTATTGATGTACATAATACCTTATATTGAACTATTATGTAAGTTTTAAAATATTTTAATGAACTTACCTCATTTTCATGACCACTGGCTAATATCTCTCCTCTATCTAGAAGGTGTTTCCTAAGGCTTTGGGAACCATGGAGCAAGGCATAGTTTAGTTCCTCCTGTGTGGCTTCCTTTTGAAATTGGTGAGCTCACATAAACAAATATAACCAATTTTATAACAACTCATATGATATAAATACTCATGAGTTTTACATTGATCCTTTCAATGAAATAACAGATATTAAAAATAAAAATTCACTTACCAAGCCACCACAAATGCTATTGTACCCACCCGATCCTAATTTGTGGGATCCAATACTAGACACTCTGGCTTGGGTTGCTTTTTTCGTGTCTCAAAGGCGTCCTTTGGAACCTCCTAGTCCAGATGCTCTATAATTTGGATCATTGTCGACCTTCCTCTTAAATTTTCCATCTTTAA
The DNA here is from genome assembly GCA_028749045.1 of Cupressus sempervirens. NCBI lineage: Eukaryota > Viridiplantae > Streptophyta > Pinopsida > Cupressales > Cupressaceae > Cupressus > Cupressus sempervirens. Next base: position 206,796,476 of record CM053789.1, read on the forward strand.
TCAATTCATGCCATGTTTTTGGGTCTGAAATCCAAGCTGGACGAGGATAATTGCGGCCATTTTTCAGTTTGGTTCTTAAATTATCTCTTTTCGAATGAATATATTTCCGAGTGGTACTCATAATAAATGCCTCATCAAATCCAGGGTCACCAAATTCCATTATTACATCTTTAAAAAGTTCAGCGTTCTTTTCTTTTGCTTGATTCCTCCAGTCGTTTTGAATTGAATTGCCAAACACTTGTTCTGCACACTCATAAATAAAGTGAAACAATCTCATACCCATTTCATCCTTGAAGAGTTCACCATGTGAGGAGACCAAGAGTGTAATTTCTTGTCTCCCTTTAGTAGTAACTAGGGATATTGTTGATGTCTTTGGTACTGAGGTAGATGCCCCTATAGGTACATCAGTTTCTTTTTCATTTGTTTCCTACTTTTACAATGAGAATGTGAAGTTGTTAAAAAACCAAGAAAAATTTAAAACTTTATTTAATTTTGAAGCTAACTAAATAAAGTAACTAAGAAATTAGAAATACTGTTGTCATTTTAATGCACTCTATGTTTTTTATGTTTTAGAATTTTTGGTCATGCATGGTCATTGCTTTGTAGGTTTGGGAACTGGGAAATCTTGGATTATTTAGCTTTTCCAGTTTGAACGCCTATTAGATCTGCTGGAGAAAATTAATTTGAATTTGCATTTAAAAAAAAAAAAATCCTGACCTATTTTCCTGCATATTACAAGATAGTAATTGTTTTTGGATGGTTGGTGTTTCTTAACATGTTTTCAAAGTCACAGAGTCAAATTGTCACGTTATATATTAGCTTTTGATGATTATACACAAACTATAATCCGAGTTTTTTATGCTTATGCAATTGTAGTCCGGGATAATGGGCTCAGCCTTCCAAAAAAATCTGAAAAGGATTTGAACAGACTTAAAAAGCTATGGAGTTGTAACAACCTCAGTTACCTAGAAGGTATAACATCCATCTCAAATACTCATGCATTTGAATCAGTGACAATGGGCTCAGCCTTCTGGAAAGAATCCAAATAGGATTTGAATAGACTTAAAAAGCTATGCGGTTGTAGCAACCTCAGCTACCTAGAAAGTATAACATCCATGTTATATACTTATGCATTTGGGTCAAATTCTTAACATGTTTTGAAAGTCATGGAGTCAGATTGTCATGGTATTTATCAGATTGTCATGGTATTTATCTGTTTCCGACAACTCAAACTACATTTCAGGTATGTGAAAAACTAAAAAATTAAACGGTGACTGTTTGGCATATGCAGTAGACCAATGTTATGCAACTAAATGAAGTTGTTGGAGGGTTCGCTGAGAGTTAATGTTTAAATTATTTGGAAAGATGGTGTGTTATTCGCGTAGTCTTTATGGGACAACAATTGTCTTCCTTGCACTGTCCTCATCAATCCATCATCTAGAAGATGACTGTGAAACTTGATGCTAAAAAAACATGATTGTACCCAAAACACTTTTGCAAAATACCATATGAACTTGTGAACTCAAGCTATATGCACTATAGAAAACTTACGCTATATGTGATGTGAAATACTTAATGAAATAGGTGGCAAATTTATCCATTTGTTCAGAAACAAACACTTTTGCAAATCACATATGGATCATAAAAAACTGTTGATAAGTGACGTGTATATATACATATATATATATATTGAAGCACTTCCTTTCAAGATGGCAAGGCATTCTCTACTGAGAAGATGATAAATTTCAAGTATTTGTTGTTGGCCACATTACTTGTAACAAGAAGCCAGACTGTTATATTGCATTTCCAACTGATCCTTGGACTCTGCTTATACATTTCACACCTCTGATTTGCTTGGAGAGTTTTGAAGGTCTTCATGATCCTTAAGCCTGACTTGAGTGTTTGAGGTGCTCCTGCACCACAAATGGGCATGCTTGGCAGTACTGGCTCAACACACACCACCCTTATGTTGTACAATTCAATGAAAATAAAAACCTTGAGCGTTGATGTTTCCTATGCAAAACAACTTTCCAAGATGATTTTGTTATGGACAGGGAGAGGGCTTTAAGAGCTTCTAGTTGGAACCCCTTAAGTTAGTTCATGAGAAAATACACAATTGAACTATGATTGATGATGCCAAAGGTCGTGTGACTGTCATCTTCTCTAGGGAGAACGTGATGAGTGATACTGTAAATGATCAACCTCGGGATCTAGATGGAGGTAGTGAGGACTCATGCAGTAGGACCGGTAGGCACATTGTTAGGGCTCTGATTAATCTTGGTAATACTTGTTTCTTTAATTTGCTTGTGCAAAATTTTCATTGCATTGGATGTTCTATGTGATCATTTCATGAAATCTGTGGAATTTCAAGAAGGACCCATGACTTTAGCTCTAAGGAAGCTTTATTTTCAAACAAGTTAAGAGGGTTTGCGGCAAGCAGATCTCAGTAAGTCTAAAAATTGAATGAAAGAGAATGGGACCATCAACCCCAATGATCTTTTCCATGCCATCTCTGTCAATACATTGCAATTCAAGGGATTTTAGCAGCAGGAGCCAAGAGTTATGGATATATTTACTTCATTTGTTATGTACAGAAGAATTACAATTAATAAAGTCCAATGGATTTGTATCTTTGGATTTCAGATCATCTAATGACAGTTCAGATGGAAAAACAAACCATGTTCCTAATACACAAGATATAGTAACTTTAGTGTATTGTGTATTTGATGGTCAATTGTGTAGCACAATTTACTAATGGAATTGTGGTCACTCTTCAATGGTTTATAAACTATTTTTTGACTACCAACTGCAAATTCTAACTAAACAAACAGCTGGAACGGCCTTTCTGCCCTGTTATAAAGGCTCATCATCTCCCAAAGAAAAAGAATAATGCCAAGGGCGACCTTTTCTACCTGTCAACGCTAAAAAATGGCATGGGAGTCCACATTCTTTTTCAGTTTGATTAGCAATGATATGTCTTAATGTTGAATGGAAAATAATTGATTATTTGTGGGCCCAATAGTTTTCTAGCATTACATAAGAGAGATTTCTGCTAAGACTGCCACTAATATAAGGGGTATAATAGCTATGGAGTCTCAAATGGTCAGCACATAATAATATCAAATGTGTTGGTTCATTATTGCAAGATGTGGGCACAAATAAAGATATTTAGACACACTCAAATCTGACTCTTACTAGTTATTGCTTCAATATATGAATGCCTTGCCACACATATAAATAATATTTGATCTGTTGATGTGCCTGCAAGAGTTTTCGAGATAACTTGAGAGGCTAAGAGGAAAAACATACAGATATCATGTAAGATGTTAGAAATGGTGATCGTAGTATTAAGAACAAACACCCACAAAAAACATTTATTATAATATCTTGACTAAATTTAAGAAAAATGTGACCATCTTCCTTATACACCCAGGCTACTCTTCTCATTATCGCAATTGTGTTGTCGAGTATACGTGGGTTGCAGAAAAGACTTTTATGCAAGATATCTATCGTCCTCTGCAAATAGCCATGTAGACCAGTTCGATTGATAATTAAATGATAGGTATTACAGTGACACCCATCTTTCCCATTGTGTACTCATATAATTGAGTTCCAATATACCTTTGGTTTGTCTGGCCATAGTTGGCAAACTATAATGTGACTATGGTGTAGATGGTAGACGTGTCACTCAACTGCTTCTGGATCAAACAAAGTGATACCACTGATGCTACTTTTGATGAAGAGAAAAATAAGAATTTTTTTAGCTTTAATTTTGTTCTGTTTGTGCAAATGTGGTGTTATATTCACAAGTTAAATTTGAAATAGTATAATATTCTGAGGTGTTTACTTATCTAAACTTCATCTTGATTCTACAGAATGTCTTCTAGCACTTTGGCAATAGATAAAAATATAAGAAAACTGTAGACAGAGCTCACTGGCATCATTTATGTTACAACAGTATAAAATTCCTTTGTTCTGTTTTCAACCAAAAAGCAGAAAAATAAGTTTTAAATGTCAAGAAATATGAAACAAAATATTAAATGTCAAGAAGTACACACTTTAAGTAGATTAGTACTAATAAAAGAATAACATACAAAGTGAACATGCTAATTCTTTTGAACGCTAACGCTAGGAAAGATCAGTTGTTTAAATTTTAAAATCCAGTCTCTCAAAGATGTAGCTGATAATCAAAATGCAAGTGAAGGGCATGGAACAAGACATCCCCTATGTGAAGAAATCCACATAGGTTCAAATTTTAGAAATAGTCTAAATCTTGTGTTGTCCAGATTATTTCAGTTAGTCCCCTGTTTGCATAAAGACGTCCGCAAACTCTCTTATTGAGGGTTTCTCTAATTAGTTCATGAATGATTAATCATGCGATGCTTGTAGCAAGAACCTCAAATTGTGTAAATGAAGTATGGCCTATTGCGGAAGTCTAGAAAAAAAAAAATGTGTTACATCAGTCACGGTTTCAAATTCTGCCACTAGTAAATTTAGACCTAATTTGCGACGCGAAAAGGTCTCAATTTCGACACAAGTTGGTCGCTAAATCCACCAAAGTCATCGTCGGACAAATTTGGTCAGTTTTTCACCACATTCATTGCGCGTCGGAATTTTGACTACATAAACGTCGATTTACTGACACAAATTTCGTCCATTTCTCTATCCAGCCTAAACTGTTATTTTCCCAATTTCGACGTAAACTTGCCCAATTTTGAGTTGGAATTCTGACGACAAACCCTTAGCTTTCGACGTTGGAGCCATACTCGCGACGTAAATGGTGCCAATTTGGTGTCTCAATTGCGACAAAGATTGGTCGCAATTGAGACCAACATATGTCGCAATTGAGACACGCTGTCCCATTTTTTTAAAAAGCAGCTTTGCTCTCATAGGAGCGCTCAAAACTGCACAAAACTTGATTATAAAGCGTAATTGCTTGATGCATGAGAGTCAAGGTATCATGCACATTTCTTCCTCCACACCATTGTTTCGTTCGTCAAATGATTTATTTTATACAAAACAATGGAAAGGAGGAAGAAATGTGCATGATATCCTGTTTCCACTGAGCAATTATGCTTTACAACTAAAATTTTGTGGAGTTTAGAAGGCTCCTATGAGAGCAAAGGCTTTGCAATAATTGGCATAGCGCGTCTAAATTTTGGTTCCTGCAGGGAAGAATAAAATTAGGAAATAATTATTTATTAGGAATGAAAACCAATAATTTCATCTATTTTTCAAACAGATAAACGTGACAAAAAAACTTACAGTCCCAATCACATCATCATAAGAGCGCATATATAACTATAATTATAACTGTCTAAAACCAACATAATTTACAAATATCCACAATTCAAATATTATCCCTTGATGTTTTCTTTAATAATGCTCCAATGCCTTAGGGCATTCAGTTAGAAACTTCAAAATTAATGCTATCAAGTTAGATGTCGTTTCATAGCCACCAAGGATAAGGTCCATAATAAGATTCAACATCTCTTCATCCATAATGTATATTAATGCTATCAAGTTAGTTGTTATATTAAAAAGATTCAATATCTCTTCATCAATATACCTCTGGTTCTCGATGGACATGTGCTCCAATCAATAGGAAATGTCATCATGAAGCAGGAGGTGAGGTTGAAGGATTTTATGGAGGCATTCAGAAGTTAATTACAGAGGAAGAGATTTTAGCCTGGAAGAAGCTGTGGCCAAAAGAATCGCTAGAATGATCGATTGTTACATTATAATTATCTTCATTTAACATTAAAGCTGCATGCATATTGGAATGGCTGACATCATCGTTAAGTGCATTTGATGATAGTACATTTGTTTAGGATATACATAGAGAATTTCAAGAGTGTTGTTGACAACTTTTGTATTTCTTTTGGCTTTAACATTGATGACTGTGTTCCAACTATTTTGGGCTAATATTTGCTTCACAAATGGCCGATGTATATGAATCTTGTGCCAATAGAATGACTTTTGTTGAAGTTAACCATAATGTATACATATATTTGTAATCATTATAGTCAGGATGACAATTGTTGCAGTTCACTTGTCCATGGAAGAGTTGATTTTTTTATGACGGTGCAACAAAATGTTCTGAACCATAGATTGCTTATCCTAAAAATCTTTCATCATCCTCCGAAACTAATCAATAATAATGCAATATATTGTAGTATTAACTGTTTAAATCATTCCTGCAAATGAGGAACTTAATATAATTTGATTGAGCAACCTTACATTTTGTACGTCGCCATTTTGTATTATACCTCAAACAAAAAAATGATGGTGCCATGTGATCAAGACAGCAAAAATCTCTATGGAATGTACAAATCTTGGCACTAGACTTCTTCTCCATCTACGAGGCATTCAATACTGTAGATAGAACCTTGTATCTACTCCACAAATAATATGCTTACTAAAGTTGTTGTGACAAAAAGTTCTCATAGGTTAGTTCTAATCAGGTCTGATGAATAATATGTGAAAACATCAATACAGCCAAGGCACTAATTTTGCCCCATTTTCCTCATGTATGAGAGCCTTGAAGAGAAGCTCGGATAAAAAGAAATTAGTTGTATGGATTAACTTAATAGTAGCAAAACTGAAGAGAAAAATTGTTGCTGGTGAACTACTTAAGCTGCAAATACAAGAAAAAAGACTGGTCGCAATGTATGGGCTATCCTAAGTGGTTGAAATGGTCATAGTATAGTGAAGTTCACAGTTTCAATTAATCTAATTTGTAATTAAAAAGAAATTTCACTGTATGGAAATATGAGGGCTTCTTTTACAAACTTTTTTTCATTTATAAGAATTTTAAGAAACTTTTTTTGTCAAATTTTAAACCAAAAGGATTGCATTGAGCTAATGTTTGAAACTCTACCAAGAGGAAATTGAACTAAGGCATCCAAATCTTAACACACTATATTATAACAATTTCATAGTTAAGAGTTGTGCTTGTAGACAACATCCAAATCTTATCTGGTGGGTGCCTCTCATATTAAATTTTAAAATTATTTTTTTCTAGTTCAACATGGAATGACCTTTCATGTTGGTTAGTCCACTAACCCTAACTCATCTCATCTGGGTCATATCAGATCTTGATAAAGGCTAGTTTGCAAAAATTTAGCTTCTAATAGCTAGTTTGTAAAAGTAGTTAAAATAACTTGTTAGTAATACAATTATCTTCATAAGGAGGTCTAATTTGCATTCTTAGTACAACACTCACCCAAATATGCTTTCAAAAGGTATTTAAACAACAATTAGTTCTTGACAAAATTAGATATGAAAGTGGAAATGATAATCAGGTCATGTACCTCTTCTTCATCTCATTTGGGCTTGTTTTCCTTAACCTTTTCGTGAAGATTTGCAATGTACTTATCAAATATCTCCCGACAGAAGCATTCATCACTAATTGCCCTGAATATTCATATCCAATATATTTATAGCTACTACTAGTGTAAGGTACATGATAACTACCTTTAATTACTCACAATAAGATTAATTCCTGATAGTGGCTCTTTTACCTGTATACTTCCGTATCTTTGAGAAAATGTATGCAATCCTCCCATTCTGAGGAAGCAACAATTTCTTGAAATGGAAAAACAATATATAACTAATTTATTGTTACATAGATAGAAATTCGTTTATGATAAGAATAGAAATTCATACATATTCAGGATTTTAAATGTACAAAACTCTGTGAAATTTTACTCCAGGTGTAAAAGTAGTAGAGGAAAAAGAGACTGCATTAGAAGGATTTTTTCCAAAATGAATAATGTAAACCTTTAGAGAATAAAGCAAAGCCATGAAATCATCTAGCAACCTTTCCCTCCTTTTTGCTTCTTTCTCTTCCTTTTCCTTTACTTGTTCAATCACATCTTCAAACACAAGTTGCAAGCAATACACAAGATGTCAGTAAGACCTAACAAAATCATATATCCCAAAACAACTTGCATTACTTTCAACATTTGCAATTGTTTTAGTTTAACCTAATAAAAATCTATTATCCACTAATGAGAATATACTAATGCATTTATGATAGCGATTCACTTCCAGCAACTACTTACCAGTGCAAATGAGTGAAAACATAATATAGCTGATGCAATGATCGAGTCAATTAGGAACCAGAGTCATATGGAACATAAGGATAAGATCCTTGTTTGTATAAATAGTAGTTACTAGGAACATCACAATATGTGACAACATTGTTCAAAGGAAAATACCAAATACTTTTATTGTGAAGTCTTCTCTAGCTGAGACAAAAAATCTAGAAATGTAACCAAAACAAACCTTAAGATTTGTTTCAGATGCAGCAGCCAAATCATATAGTTCCCCCAATGGAGGCTTTGAACTTGTCAAGAGTCCATGCTGATGTTACTGCAAGCTGCAATCATTACATCAAAAAGATTACAATATATTTTACATCCAATGGAAAATCTTAAAGCACAAAAGGCACACCTTTCCTGACTCCATAGCATCTTTTATGTTTGATTTGTCCTCCTGGTACTGCCAAAGATACATATTCAAAAAATGGTTACATCAAAGGAATCAAACATACATTGCCTTGAGTAATAATGATTGCAAGCCTAATTGTGAAAGTGTAATTAAATCCTGCAATCAAATCATTAAAATATATGCAACTTTCTTACCTGCTTTTTCATCCCTTTTGCAACATCTTCAAACAAATCCTTGGGTGGTGAACCAGATGTATTTGAAGCAGGCTCTTTTCTTTATGATCCTCCAGTTCTTTGCTTTATCAAAGAACTGGAGGATCATAAAGCAAAGAGCCTGCTTCAAATGAAGTGTGTCTTTGCTATAAGTAGGCCAGTTGCTTTATGATCCTCCAGCAATCTTCGAAATTCATCCCAATTTTTACGTTCTTTTTGGCACAGTTCTTCCTACATTTAAAAATATTCAAGTCATTCCAATATACTTAAATAAGATAGATAAAAACTATGGAAGCACACTACTCTCTCATTCTAGACAACCTTTTGAATCGTTTGTACTTCTTCCTCCTTCAAATCAAATATAACACGTCAAAATTTCAGGATGTTCTCAGGTCATTAGGTATGACATCTTTTGGAAAGATAAGATGCCCGTAACTGAAGCCATTATCCACATAATGACAACAAACTATTCATCAATCAAGATAAAAACCAAACAGCTTTCCAAACACAGGCATTTCACATCTATGCCATCTCCAGCACGCCTTCCAAATTTGAGTACAACAATATGGGTTCTAAGATTACACCAAAAGTAGGTCCAAAGAGAAAGTCAGATAAATTCGCATGTTAACATGTGTATTCAACACAAGATCACAATTTCCTACCGGCAAGACTTTAAGATAGAAAAAAAAGAATGTGAATTTGAGATTTGCTGGGATACCTTGCAAAGTCATTACAATTTCAGAGATTCCTGACTTCAGAATTCATAAAAGAAATGGAATAATTTTTTAAAGAAAGATCAATTGGGGTTATAAAACCCAAGCACGAAATTGAGGAATAGGACAAAGAATGAAATGTCATTAGTTTATCAATCTAATTTCGTGTTCATGTTTTCTTCTCACCATAACCTTCCTACCCATCTCAAATATTATAATGTGAGAAAATGCCAAAAACTCACCTTGGTTGAGCGACTTTTCCACCCTTTTGATTCCCTCCACTGTTGAAAGAACTAAAATATATCCAAAAATTAAGTGTTAGTGAAACTACTTGAACAAATGAAAGGGAAAAGTTAACAAATTTTGTACAATCTAAGGGATTTATTGTGAATTAAGTAGACTTCGAGATCATTTGATTTTTAACATATGATAATAGATCACACTATTGAAACATTGATATAACAAGCATACAATATATTGAAAAATAACAACAAAAAGCATTACATATTGTAAAAGCAATAATATGTACTAGAGATGCAAGGGGTGAGGACGCCATCTCCTATAACCATACAAGTCCCCACAAGGGCTAGTATTAACAAACATCTCTTGGTAAAGTTACTTTTTTCAAGAGATTCCTTTATCCTAATGGCTCTATTGGGCTATCTACCTGCAACTTCAAGTGTCTATGAGTAGAGTTTCTTGTCTTCTTCCTGGTGATTGGGTATCATGCTTACATTTTCATGGCGGCAAATCAAAGAATAAAGAGAAAATGTTCCACCTGCAAAAGAAACCATCCCTTTAAACTTAGAACACATGTTTTCACATCAAAAAGATCAAACTTTGACCTAAAAAAAAAGTGAAACTAGAGCTGTTATAATCTTACCATCTCCATTATCTTTGGCCCACAATACAATGAAGATGTATTTGACGAGGGGCAAAAGAGTGAGAAAATATATGATCAAAGACAAAGCCCCAAGAACGTCATCAGGATGTTTGATGCCATCAGGAAAAGTACTCACATACACATAAAGTGGTGATGTTCCTATGTATTCATAAACCACACCAATACTCTGAAACACCAATTGCACAACTGCATCCATGCTCAACATCTGAGAAACAAGATTTGTTATAAAGCAATGTTAGAATAGTTACTAAAATGGTCATAAATTATGTTGTTATAGTAAAAGAATACTTTAACTTAAGAGAAAAAAACTATACAATATTAAAACATGATATCGTGCTTTAAAAACTAAAAAGGTACCTGTAATGAAGAACTTCATTTCGACTTGCTAATTGGTTGTCACTATTAACTATAAGCTTATCTTTAAAGTTTGAGCTTCACTTGGTTTCGAGAATAGTTAAATATTCTCTACTTAACACGGCCAACCACGTGAAGGTGGAAGCTCATTTGGCCCCTCCACCACCCCCCCCCCCCAACATCACTCTAAATTCCCCATTAACATTTAATAACATTCAATTCATCCATTTTTGAAATAGAACATTCAGTCATTATAATCACATGATAACATTCAATAACACAAAATTCATAAACACACAACATTCACGAATAATTCATTAACACACAACATTCAAGAGTAAGTCATTCATGAATAATTCATTAACACAATATTCATTAACAATATTCAAGAGTAAGTCATTCATGAATAATCATCTCTTTTTTTCTTTCTTGCTGTTTCTTTTTTTCATAAAATTTCTAAGAGGAATATCAATGTCCTCGTTAGGATCCCCCTCCTCTACTGGTTCTAACACATGTCTCCTCCTAATCTGTTCAAGAACACCATGAGGCCGCTGCACCAAAGGGGGGTCCGCTGCAATAACAAGTACTTCATGAGGTTAAATTCCCACCATTTTATATTAGTGAATTATGAGTTTTTATTTAAGTAAAAGAACTACAAATCAAAAAATTAATTTAAAAGAACAAAACATAGTTTTTCTTTACTTGAATGTGCCACATGATCTACCTGCTGATCAGTCTAAACATCCTCTAGCACTCGTTCAGCACGACATGATTCTATATCCTGAACACAAAAAGGTTACACCAAGTTCAATTAAAGATGTTAAATTGTATTAATAATTACATAATTAGTTTTAAATAACAAATGAGCACCTCCATCGACGGTACGATGCACATAAGGGGCTTCATGATGCTGCGTATGATCTATGTCAGGATTAGCGGGCTACATTGCAATGTCATGCACATTATTATCAAATAAATTATTGCTCAAGTATTCAATTTCTAATATATTTTTTGGCATATTTACATGTGCACATGATGCAGAAGACTGTTCGGTTGGGGCAATGGAAGCTTGCCGTAGGCGTTCAGCCATCGCTGCATAGCCTTGCTTGAAGGCAATTTTTTTGTGTTCTTTTGTGGCCTCCAGATTAAAATCAATGCCCTACATTTTTTTATTAATTAAAAAAATTATTTTCATGTTATAAATAATTTTTCTTTGCAATTCATTTATTGCTACTTACAATACATGCTTTGATTTTCGAATATCCCCCAAAGCCAAGTTTGTACTGCCCAACCTTTTCCAGCCTCGCCTTTGTTGCCTTTGATGTGTCCTGCAACCTATGAAAAGTTTGAAATATGTTAGATGATATAAAGAGAATACTAGAATCATTGTGGAAACATTTACTTCACTTGGGTTTGATGTCTTTGGAGGAAAAAATGTGCCATATGTATGGGTTCGATTTCCTGGTCAAAATTCATGGGATATTTTTACTAAGATCCTTGAGAAAGCACATATAGTTACAACTCCAGGAAGTGGGTTTGGACCCGCAGGTGAAGGTTTTATAAGGGTGAGTGCCTTTGGTCATAGAGAGAACATATTAGAAGCTTCATTTGTCAATATATCTTCATTTGTCAATATATCTTATGTAGGATTTATGCCCAGATTGAGATTGAGATTTATAAGCAATTGTGTTAGCATATGAATTACATACCTTTCATATTTACAATAACAAAATTTAAATACCAAAATTGAGGATTATGTGTGGTAGTATGTTGGAGAAATAACTCCTATTTTAGGGATTTTGACAAAACAACATAGCGAGAAATATTGAATTCAAAAGGATGAGAATGTAAAGGAACAAGAGGTGTAGGTGAAGGTTCAAATCACATGAAAAGTCATTTGTACACACTATGAATTTTGTTGTACATTATGTTGTATTTTAAGAGTGCTCCCCCGAGGTAGATGTGTTAGGCTTGGTACTTTGTCTCTTTACTTCATTGATATATGTGTTTGAATTAGTCTACACACAAATAATTAACATGTTACCAAAGCTAATACGCCTTTTGTGAGCTTGCAAAGAGCTAAGGAATGGAAGAGAAAGATTGGAAGCAGGGTGATATCAGGAAAAATCTCTTAATGAGTTTCCATCTTTACAATTTCCACAGGAGAAAAAGTAGGGATTCCCTAAAAAGGATAATCTATTGGTTGGGTATAGACACATAATCCATGTGATCAAAGCTTCAATAGCAACATAAAATACTAAGAAAGAAGAATGGATTTTAGATGTGGTCGAAATTCTCAGCTTTAAATTCTTTAAGATTCTCAGACTACATTGTTATCTGAAGATAGAGATTAGATTTTATGATGCTTCACACTTAAATCTGATGTATAGTGTATATGCACTTCTTTTTTGATATGCAAAAAAGCACAAAATGGAATTGATGACAGTATAAAATAACAATCACTAATGACAACATTATATACTATTATCATAGTTAACAGAATACTACAGAATATGGGATTTGATATCTTCAATGATGGATTTCATCAGGATTTAGATGCAGATTAAGTGCAGATTTGATGCACACATGACCCAAAAGAAAACAGGGGATAGGAAACTCATGATAGCAAGCAATTATTGTAAAAGAAAGGGAAAGTCAACAAGTATAGTGGTGAAGGCATTGCCTATTTTTATGACTCAAAATCTAACATGGTACATCATATCACAAGATTCGATTGTCACAACTTTGAGTAGGAATTTCTTAGTTGAATTAGAGTTTGAGTTCAGCGAAGATAAAATTTGAGAAAAGAACCCATATGAGACACAGGCTCTAAAATTTGTCCCTAAATATGAATAAAGGGCTTCATTTTTTCAATATATCTTATGTATGATTTATGCCCAGATTGAGATTGAGATTTATAAGCAATTGTTTCAGCATATGACTTACATACCTTTCATCAATAGATAGATTAAATTGACCTAGTTGAAATTGTTGATACTGAAGTTGAACCCTAAATTTGCTCATTAATGTACTAGTAGTTAATACTATTGCATACCTTTTTGGATTTGCTGGTGCACTTTCTTTTGGTGGACGTTGCCCTTTCTCCTTTGCATCCAAAATGAACTCATTCCAGTCCCTCACTAAAAAAAAGGGAGGACGCTCATACTTCGGGTTGTGGACAAGGCTCTTTCTATATGTGTCCCTCACAACCTTAAGATGTCTGACAGCTTTTTGTAACAATTTCTTACAATAAAAAATATTACTACCAAACTCATGCTCTATATCTTTGATGAGCTCATCTTTTAATTTTTGTGATTGGTAGTTCGACCTTTTAAGAAAAAAACACAAAATTGTTAGATATAGCTAGTATAAGAAAAGACTCAAATGAAAGGAAAAATGTTGCACCAATTAATGATATGAAAAAAAATAGTGGGATAAAATTAGTTCAGTTATGATGTACAGCAACCTAGTACGTATAGTGGGCCCGAATCTTCGCAATGTGAGGTCATAAAGCCTCGTACAAAATATATCATTTGCTGCAAAAAATGTCATGGGATAATTAATAGTAAAAACCATTAAAATGAATCATATGAAAGAAGACTCCCACTTTTGGTTCTCTGTAGAAAAATTAGTTAGTATCTTCTACTCAAAGCATGAAATTGCAATGTACTAAATTACTAAACTAGAGAATTACTGGTATAGACAAAAGGTCATTGATAATTCAGATGATCCTACCAAAACCCTAATAAAAATAAATTCCAGAACAATTAAACAATTTGCACAATATGACACACTAAAGGTCATGAGGCATCACTCCACATCAAAAGCCCTTGCATTCACCACTTCCTATCATGTTTGCATCTTGCAAGAAAATCCTTATTACAATATAAAAAATAATTATTTAAAGTACCTAGAAGCTTAGGACATTTCAAAGGCATTAATTCATTATGGTCAATCAACAACGATGTCTCCATAGATCTCGTGCTAGAAACACGGGTAGCTCTAGGAAATTATGGTGAATTATCACCAATAGATGTACTATGATCCGCATTTGGTGGCGTACCAAACGATGCATCTCCTACCACAAAAAAAACAATACACTATGTGATGCATCCCAAGTTTAAAGTACATATTATCAACTCATAATTAACATAAAACCAAATATAGAAAAACAAGTATTTACTAGCTGGATGTCCCCTTGTTGCTGACATTGCAGTCGGCAATCTCGTACAAGCATCCATCAACCTCGTAGGAGTCTCCTGCACTAGATGACTTGAACAATACATTGTAGGCAAAGACATTCTGAAATAATAAAAGTAAGAGTTAAGAAGTTTTGAATGTTTGAAATAAAAAATTCCTTCTAACTTGTCAACTAAAAGATTATTTTACCAGTGGCAACCAGAACTCTGCTACTACCGCCCTTACTGCGTTGTCCTTGACCACGTTTTGGTTCAATTCCCAAAATTTCTTGTATAACAAGAATTTAGTAGTTAAAGTTTCTTACAACTCTTTAAAAAAATTGCATCAATAAAGTATTTTTGCACATATTACATATTTTACTTCACAACATAAAATATTATAAAATATAAATCTTGATTGAACTTTTGTTATAACTAAATATTCATTGGAGCCTATTTCATAATGCTGAGCTTGCACTTTCAATTCTGATAGCCTCTTCCTCATCTCCTTGGGTTCCATATTTGCCTCATCCAAAATTTTCATTGCTTCTAAATTAATTTGCCTAATTTTTTTTTTCAACATTTTTATAAAATTAGGAGTATCATCAATATTGGCCTCATCAGAATGCATAGCTAGTGGCTCGGTGGTCACTGCTACTGCTTTACCCTTATCCTGAACATCAAATTGTGAGAGGAATATTAGTAAAACTATCATAAAAACTCAAAAATCGTAAATAAAATAACGTAATAATATAAAATTTTTCAACTATCTAATTTGTACAGTTTCAAAAAGGTTTACCCTCGCTGAAGAAGGGGTGGGAGTAGCATCCTGCTGACCTCTATCATCTGTCAGTTCCATATCATCCTGTAACAAAGATTAAACATAAAAAATTCAGCTAACTAAAAGCAATAGACAGCAAAAAAAAACTTATTAACAAAATGGTAAATAGTACTTATAGCCCTCATGATAGTAACATTGTTTGTATCTATGCGATTTAAATGGTAATCAATTAGCAGTTCTTCCCCTGCACTTATTGATTTTATTGCACAAACAAAAACTTCATTCCCCTCACGTGCCTCAAATATGCAATTAGGCTTCTTACTAGTTGAAGCAGGTCGCGTACTATTTATAAAACCTGCAATATTACCTATTGCTTTTGGTCTCCCATCAATGTACATAGCAAATCTTTTACTTTGATCATTTTCTTTCCGTTGTATATAATTACCTGATACCCCATACCTACGCATACTTTTTTTATATCGAATAATCCGCATCCAATTATTGTAATTGTAACATGGACCGACATACTTGAACAATTTGACAACTTTGTTGTAACATACCTTTATCCCATCCATGGAAAATAGGCCCAAACCATGTAATGAAGATGGAGCAATACGATATATCCTCTCATTAACACAAAAATCTTTGTTAATTGGAGGTAGCTCGTTGGGTATCCATTCTTTCTCAATGTGTGAGTACCGAAAGGGCACCTTGATGTCGCCTTTGGTCTCATCATCATAAGAACATGACCCCCCATTAGCAAGAAAAAATTGCATGCGTTTATCAATTTTTTTTCTATTCTTTTGACCTCTAGTTGATCTCCCTCTTTTAGTTGTACTACATGTAGAGCTTTCATCTACCATTTCCCTCATTCGATGTAGATAGATCTGACAAGTACCTATTTGGTGGGTCCTGCAATCCATCAAATGGAAAGTGAAAGTGACATATATAAAATGTAGTAAGTTGAAAGTGATTATACAATTATATTTCTATACGAACCTTATTTGTCTATATATACATTATATGATTATATAATGTCTATTTATAACATACGTGCTCAATGATAAACAAGAAGAATATAAGAAAATTATGTCTATTTATTGACTTATACCTGCTGATCCATGTCACTGTGCACAATCCATGCCAAACGAGTCAAAACTCCTGTAGTCAATTGACTGTTTGCAAAAAGGGTGACAATCAGACACAATATAAATATTGGTAATTATAAATAACCTATGTTGTAATCATTAGAAATGAACAAAATAAATATGTAATAAAATTTCTTGAATATGTTAATCATTTACCTTATGTTAGCTAAAAATTACATGATACACGTTTGCTACCAATAACTTAGAAGACAACATGAACAATAGGCAACATCGCAAACATGTCAACAGAAGGGGTGATGCTGTACCTGTAGTCAATTGACTGTTTGCAAAAAGGGTCATAATCAGACACAACATAAACATTGGTAACTGTAAATA
The DNA here is from genome assembly GCA_028749045.1 of Cupressus sempervirens. Taxonomy (NCBI): domain Eukaryota; kingdom Viridiplantae; phylum Streptophyta; class Pinopsida; order Cupressales; family Cupressaceae; genus Cupressus; species Cupressus sempervirens. The sequence goes on from CM053789.1 coordinate 206,813,556, forward strand.
ACATATGTTGTAATCATTAGAAATGAACACAATAAATATATAATCAAATTTCCTGCATATGTTAATAATTTATCTTAATTTTGCTAAAAATTACATGATATGTGTATGCTACAAATAACTTAGAAGACAACATGAACAATATGCAACATCATAAACATGAACAAATTTACCTTATATATGGAATGCAAGATCGTCAATAGAAGGGGTGACAATGTTTGTAGTCATTGATTATCTTCTTCTTCATCATCATCATCATCATCATCATCATCATCATTGCCATCATCACCATCATCATCGCCATCATCATCGCCATCATCACCATCATCATCGCCATCATCACCATCGCCATCATCATCATCATCACCATCATCATCATCATCATCACCATCACCATCACCATCATCGTCATCACCATCATCTTGATCTTCATCATCTGCTTCTTGAATATCTTCTTCTTCCATAACATTATACTTTATCGGCCTTCCTCTTGGATCATGTCTAACAACAAATGACCAACCCTATTTATTTGGAACCTCTAAGTAAAACACTTGCTCACATTGGCTTGGAAGAACATAGGGCTCATCTCCAACTGGCTCAAACGACCTTGTATTGATCATTGTAAATCCATTATCATGTTGAATAACCGTTCTATCTGGATCATTTTGATTTAGTCGTAACTTGTACCATTTGACGACGAATAGAACTACTTTGAAGGTGTTAAATTCACACTCAATTATATCATCCAAGATGCCATAGTATTGATTTTGAGATTGTTGAGGATGTATGTCGCTTCTAGATGATATATTGGTGACCTCGAAAACTGTAGTTATCCTAGAATCACAAGTTTTCTTTGTGTCATCCAACCTTTTTATGCAAAATTTGTGGCCATGATAGTACATAGCTTTGTGGTGCTTGACCTGCAATTTTTGAAGTCTATGTAAATTATTTGTATCGTCAGTTGATATGAAACATACATCGAGTTATGATCATTAATAAATTTCTATGTACCTCTCCACCTCTTAAACCATTTACTACATCAACTACCATCGGCATAACATTGGAATCTTCATTACGATGAGCTTTTGTAACTAATGAAGCAACACCTTCCCATGTTAATGAGCAACCATTTTGTTAACATCATTCAATCCATTCCGTCATCCAATCAAGATTGTTCGCAATATACAAATGTATTGCATCCCACCCTCGACCACCTGTTTCAAATAAATACGCCAATCAAAAATAACTTATATTGAAGATTTATATGAATTAATTAACTAAAATAAAATCTTAGATTTACCTCTCACTTTCCTTGATCTACCTTTTCCCATCAAGTACTCCCCTTCGAATTTTTTAATTGAGTTGGGATGCCAAATATGATCTACATGGATGTTTGTTGCAAACTTAGGAAGATATTTAGTAATGTACACTATGGTCTGGTATACCATATATCCCTCCACCATAGAACCCTTAGGATGTGCTCTCTGTCGAACCAAGCCTTTCAAAAATTTCAAGTGCCTCTCAACCATCCACATTGACCTGGTTGGTACAGGTCCACACAATTCAATTTCCTCAACTTGATGTATGAGGTAGTGTTCTTGTGCACTGAAAAAACTTGGAGGTAGACACTTTTGCATTTCACACATCAGAAGAGGAATTTTTCTCTTCCAATATTTTATATCTTCTTTATTGATTTCTTTAGATGACAACCACCTCATGTATTTTCCAAGATCATATATAACCTGTTTGACATTGTTGGCAAAGTGGTGTGGGAGAGATAGAGGTAGAACGTACTACAATATTTGTAAAATGATCTTGTCAATATTTTATAAAAGAATGCAATTGAAACTACATGCAGTATATAAATATATAGTGAATACAAAATAACATAAATTACCTTAATAAATGTATGCCAATCGTGTGGTTTCAACCCTAGCCCAAATTCACTTTTATTTGATATGACATTGTTTATGTTTGCAGAAAATCCTGTGGGAAATCGTATTTTTTTATGACTTCTTTTATAGCATTGCTCTACTGCTCTGACAATAACCAACTAAGGGCACTTGTATCAATCCGGTCTCCATTGTTATTTGGTCGAATACCATTTTTCATTGCATGGTTGGATTCTTCAATGTCACTACAAGTTTTGACAATTTGATCTTTGTCACACCTTCCATCCAAGATTTTCCATAATGTCTCTGCTACATTCTTTCCAATATGCATACAATCAAACAAATGCACAATTGGGAGTTGCTCATAGTATGACAACCTAGTAAATTGTGTACGATAAATTTTTAGTCCTTTTGGAAGTTGGACATTGATGTCTTGACGACCTTCACAACCATCAATCACATCATCAGTAAACAAAACACAATATCAAAATATAAATTTGAAACAAAAAGCATCAAATGGAATGACATGACCTCGACAATTTATTTTATTGTATGCCAACTTCCATAGGCGAGGTGTCATTCTCTATGGATTTGATGTAGTCTCTTCTAGACCATTGAAAAGATGTTTTTCGGTAATTCAGTACTTATGATTTTTGTGCAGAAAGTGTCTATTCTCATCAAACACCTACTTTCTTAAACTTTTTGAATGACGAGATTTCATCTTTAGACCACAAACTGGACATGCAAATTTACCCTTTGTCTGAAGACCTGCAAGATCGTGTATAATTGGATTAAATGTATTAACTTTGACATACCAAAAAAGAGGTGTCAAGAAGAGAACATACCACAAAAATGTGTTAGCCCAGGGGCATCGTGTATTGTCCATACAAGCATTGTATGAAATTGAAATTGTCTTTGTCCTATTGGTCTACAAATGTAATACATAGTAACCCCATTCCATAACACCACCTACTCGTCGATAAGGGGTTCAATATATACATTGATATCTTTGACTCGGTACTTACCTAGTTTAATGAGCAAAAAAATTACATAATTATTTTGACCATTTGATGGATTAGTAATAATAAATTAATTTAGATGACCACTAAATCAAAAAATACCTGGAACAATCAGTGTCAACATTATGTGCTCTCTCTTTATGGACAACCAAGGAGGTATGTTATTGTTGATAACAAAAACAACCCACACTAAGTAAGTAGATCTCATCTCTCCATAAGGATTGACACCATCTACTGCCAATGAAAGCTTGAGATTACGAGGTTCTTCTTTGAAGTGTCACCATTTTTGCTCTATTTCCTTAAATGCCAAACCATCTATAGGCATTCGCATAATGTCATCTTGACTTCTATTGTGTGCATGGTAATCCATAAATTGTGCCAAGCTATTGCACTTGAATAATCGTTGCAGACATGGAATAATGGGAATATGCCGAAGAACCTTGCGAGGCACCTTTTTTGTTAATCGATCTGATTGATATCTACTGATATGACAAGTAGGGCATTGTGTTGCAAATTCATGCTATTTATAATATATAATATGATCATTCGGACATGCATCTATTGTTTGATACTCCATTCCAATATCTTTCATGATGGCAGATAATTCTCGGTATGAGCGAGGTAGAATGTTTGATGGTGGTAACAAACACTCACCTATCAAACTACGACCAAAAATATAATTTCTTAATTTAAAGAATATTAATTCCTACACGAACCCAATGTTAATTGAAAGGAAACTACAAGTAAAATAATGAAAGAAGATGGCATACCTTAACATACGTGTCATTGCTACATTGGATAAACCACTCATTACCTTCAAGTTCACCAATAGCAATACAGTGGAAAGAAGAGTTGTTTTGGAGCCTTCATATAGGGGCTGCTCTACCTTCTCAAGTAAAGGTACATCAAACTTTGCATCATCATCACCATCATCATTATCATCTTGATCATCGTGATCTTCATATCCTAATCTTCTTCCATGGTATCGTTACCTTCTACTTCAATATTCACACCTCCATGTTCCCTCGTTTGGAGAACCACATTCTCCGAATTGTCATGGTCCATAACATGAAACTCAGGGATGTTGACCTATATGAAAATGATGACCTCATATTAACCATGACCATGATGTCATCATCAAATCATGTCTCATGTAACTTATAAACAATTAAAATACATACCAATGGGCGATACTCGTTTCCCTCTTTAATGTGACCATGTTGCCTACAATGTTGCTGAGCTGTTGTGATTAGATATCTTTCAGTCTTTAAGCCCTTACACATTTTGCAAGGACAATAACATTTTCCATCACCTTTTCTTTTTTAAGTTAGACCGCAGTCTAGCAATTGCCTCCCTATTTTTTGTGCATTGGTATCGTCAGACATGGTCTTTCTTGAGTGGAATGACTCGTTGGTGGAAGAAGGATGATTTGTTTGCAACCTGCAGATGGAGTAGTAAGAGGAAGACACGTATAAAAAGGAGTTAGGTCTCTAAACCAAGTAAGATTTAGGACATGCTGGAGTGGGGTCAGCCCAAGATATTTTAGAATCTTGAAGAACCTGGTAAAGGGTATCTAAAAAGGTGAAAATAAACAAGTATTTTTACAGCTACAAAGGAGGAATCGAGAGCATTATAAATAATGAAGAAGAAACTTAAATCCATACAACTTCACCTCTATTTACAATTTGACCTTTCTGCAAGTGAAATATGACAATATACAAAATTTCCAATCACATTTTCACTTTAAAAAGATCACCAAATATACCTTTGCTAAAATATCTTCTTCAAATTCTTCGCTATTAGATTCTTCAAAACTGCAAGCTCCTGTGCAGAAAAAAATGAGATGTACTAAGTAATTTTTGATGGGCAATATTTAAACAAATCAACTATCAAGAAAACAATTTATGAAATTTAGTTGCTTTATTATGTACTGAAGACTTGGCAAGATGTTCCCAAGTCTATCTATAGAATGCCTATCTGCATGGTTGTTTGCAAATAGTCTAGTATGGTGCCGCTTTTGAACAACAACAAATGTCACTGGGGTTGGTAATTTGGCTCAAGAGATGCATAAGCCTATTGACACCACAGAACTTTTAGTTCATCATATAGCATTCAGCTATCTTCTTTAACAAAATCCAAAGAGAATACAAACAAACTAATGAGCCGTGTCTATCTCAATTGAATAGCAAGTACTATAGTGAGTATTAGGAAACTGACCTTGCGAATAGCATCCAGTTCATAAAGTATTAGAAAGTGACCTTGTTGATTAGTTTAACATAGATTGGTGAATAGAAAATTCATAATAAAAATTTGATTTTATTCCACACTTGTTCAAACCATATAATGAAATGACAAAAAATGAATTGTATACAAAGACCATATTGTAGGCTGTCCAAGTTGAAAAGTGAATAGATGACCTTTATGGGGTGCTGTGTCAAGTGGAGCAAGTATGTGAGAGCTTGAAGATGAAGGGCTCCTATTTTGGGGCCAATATTTGGTGGTTTTGAGGTACCTAGGGAGAACCTTTGATGCTAAGTCTTAGTTATGTAGACTTTGGTGAATTTGGTGAGCTTTCTACGAGTTTGTACCTTCTGTATTAGCAGCCACTATGCCCTATTCCAGACCTTCAGTATTCTGATTGACATCAATTATAAGTGTGCATCCAGATGTTAGCTACAATTGATTGGGGTGGCTTTTAGTGTGTATCAGTCTAATTTGACATGTGTGATGGCAGTATCAACATGTTATCAGCATCTTACATTATTTAGAAGAGGTGTAGTTCAGTGGGTAAATGTTTGGTCATTCTGGGAATAGTATTTGATGCTTTCTGTTAGGTTAATTTGTGTTGTTGCAGTAGTCTGATTTTATAATCTGAATGTTGTATCAGTTTGTTTCAATAATGTTCTTGTTATTTTGCTATATTGTAATGCATCTCACTATAATGTCCCCTTTTTGACATGACATTCAATAATAAAAATATAAAGTAAAAATATAAAAAATTAAAATAACATGTAATATAATTATAATTTAATTAAGTTTAGTGAATGATCAAAATGAATGCAATAAAGAGTTATGAGTATTGAAGGATTAAGATATAAAGGAGAGACCATTCAATATTTAAATTTATATTGGAAAAGGTAGAAACGAATACTTATTGATTTAACTCAATTTATAATTGTTATTTAAATATTTCATAAAATAACATAATCCTTAATCATTTTTTTTAATTCTCTTCCAACTATCTCTATTTAGTGCCTACCATGTTTATGTGCATGTTTCTTATGTGTTTTGGATAATAAGTCTAATTTAATTTGTCTATGGACTAAGACCTTAAATTATTGAGCTTCTCTTTTTTTTGTGAAAACTATAGCATTCTCTACTTAACACGGCCAACCACGTGAAGGTGGAAGCTCATCATGGCCCCTCCTAGGAGTCTCTTATGACCCTTTACGACATTTTAAGAGCTCTAAGATTTATTCTTAGGGATCGTAAATGGTCGTAAAGGGTCATAAGGGATCTTAGGACACAAAAACTAAGAAATATAATTGTAAGCATCATGGTCACATTTTTTTGGAATCAATGTAATTGAGTTGTATACCCAAGCGATGAAGTGCATCTAGAAAATGAAACTACAACCTATTGGGATTGAGACAAACCTTATAAAAAAAAAAAGCAGCTAGGAATGACCGCTTGCCAATATCTGTTAAATAGATTTGTTGGAGGACCTTGTATTCATGAGCTAGGAATGATCGCTTGCCAACAGTTGTTGAATATATTTGTTGGAGGACCTTGTATTCATGAGCTACAGATGTATTTAGCAACTATTGGCAAGTGACCATTCTTACAGATGAATTTGACTTGGAATCAAAGGTGTGGAAGTTGCTTTGCATTGCTTGGGTACACAACCCAATTACGTTTCCAAAAAAATGTGACCATGATGCCTACAATTATGTTTCTTAGCTATTGTGAAATCTACATATTTGATAGAAGAAGCATTTGAAGTTTATGTTGTGCATCCACTAAATAGGGTCAAGATTTGATTTGGGAATGTTGGTCAGATGATCTGAGAGAAAGAATGGACAGACAGATGGAGAGAGAGATAATACAAGTGGTAGAAAGAGCCATGCCATTTGCAGGACGCCACCATCCTTTTGGTAGATCAAAGGAAAACATGGTAAGGACTATAATACACATTGTCCTCAACAATATTATCTAGGAGTCTTTCTATCACTTGTATTATCTCTCTCTCTATCTGTCTCTCAACTCTTTCTCTCAAATCATTAGACCATCATTCTCAAATCAAATCTATTAAATCAACAAAAATAAGTTTTACCCTATTTAGTGAATTTACAGTTTCTTTTGCATTCAAGATCGAGATTAATGCATATGCAGTAGCTTGACACCAATCACCCATTACATGTCAACTATTAAAGCTTGTCAAACAGTTGCTGAGTTGTACTTCATAAGAGTTAGGTGCTCCTGCACCATAGATGGAGATGCTGATGCAAGGTATTATGTTACTAACTTCCCTCTTAGTGCCCTAGTCCACCAACTCATACATGAAACCATGGGACAAAAAAGAAAAAATGTTGGATTTAAAAGCTTTTCCGATCGGTTATTAGGATTATGAACGAGGTCTGCATGTCAGATTCGAATGAAGCCCTAAGATTCATTCAAAGCCCCCACACCAATATCGGCATGGAGGCTTCGAGTGAAGCCCCTTGGGACCTTCATTCAAAGATTTGGCTTCATTTGAAGCCCCTAAAATTTAGCTTCCCCACTTTCTATGATAGAAGCCAATTGTTTTACAAGAGTCAAAAATAGTTTGTCCTCCATTGTAGAAGCCACTTGTAATACGTAGTTGTTTCATGCAAATCAGAGTCCATAGCATTTACCATCAATCTCTTTCAATAGCTTAGTCCATCTTATCCATTGCACAATAATTCAGAGGAATGTGCCAAGGCATTCCAAATCTTTGCCAATGTATAGACATGTGTCTTAAAATGGACCCACATATAAGATAAGATTCAATGTATATCTGCATGAAATGAAGCTGAATTTTGAAACCATTTAGCTTTCATTTATTTCAGTATGGCCCATTTAATTTGATATATAAATGTAAAAATGCAAGAGATATTGAATTGAGTATAATAAAGTAGAGAGGAACAACCAATGTCTTTGGTAAATGCAGTGAAATTGAAGTGTGTAGCATTTGCTGCACTGCCATTATTACCAACACAAGTATCTTAGTGTGAAAGGAAGAGAAGGCAATCAAGAGGTCAGGTGAGGTATGCATTTAATGTGAGTTCAAGTAAAAGTGTGGAAGTGGCAATCACATGGAACTCCTCAAAATTTTAGATGTTCCCTCAAGATTTCTACAATCAAACGCACCAGATCAGACATGCCCTCACGCCAAGACGTGCCCTCACGCCAATGTTGATGGATACCCTCGTGCCAATGTTGATGATCCTCGCGCCAATGTTGATGGAGACCCTCGCGCCAAAGCCAGATGAAAATGATCTATAGCAGAGCCAATGTTGATGGAGACCCTCGCTCGCGCCAAAGCTAAATGAACCTCGCGCAAAAGCCAAATGAAATGTTTTCCCCTTTTTTTTTTGTTTTATGCTTCTCTATGTGTTGCAATTCTGAAAAAACTAATTGGTCGCAATTGTGACCAACACAGGCTAGTTATTAAAAAAATAAAAAAATTTGCCCATTTAAAAAACTTGGTTGCAATTTTTGGTCGCAAAATGACCTCAAATGCTTAAGTCTGCCATTACTGTCATTCTCATAACACAATCCTAATTAGGCTTAAAGTAGTGTTTGCCTATTTTACCACTGTCAAAATGAATATATTTTTCATAAATGACAATCTCATAAGGAAGATAGTTCAGTTGAAGGTGGAGTTGTAGATATTTCAATTTTATAGCATAAAGATAACAACTTAAGGTTTGTGTTAGAACTATCACTCAACCTAGGAAGTATTGTATAACCAAGATTGTGTTATATTCTTATTTTTATTAGGAAAACTAATATAGTCTAATATAGTCTTAGACCTTGTCCTTTGTTGAATAAATTTGTATTCTTTTGTTGAATTTTATCCTAAACACAATTTGTTGACATATTATGCGATAATAAAATTATGATACCACAATGTTTAAAAGAAAAGAAAACAACTAAATGATGAGGTATACATATTATATGATGTAAAATTCATTTATGTACACTTGTATATTCAACCAATAAAACACCACTTTTGTGATTTTCAAGCTATATATTTTCAAGAATACAGATATCTACGTTATACTCATAATGAATAGAGAGTTTTGCATTACACGCATAATGATGTATCACCACTACATCATCGAAAATCAAGCATTATAAACTAGGAAAGACATGGTAGAATAATGATGATTAATCCCTTCCTTATAAAAAGGCAAGAAAATCTGCTACCTTAAAGAATACTGCAGTTAACCTAACCTGAGATCAGGGCCAACAAACCCTAGAGATAAATAACTCCATACAATGGATGAGAAGGTCATTTGTACAATCATTGCCACAATCATAGTTTACTTGATTCTAAATCTCATAAAAATATAAGGCTAGGAGAATTTGTGGCAACACTCCTTTTTGAGTTGGATCCTAAAAACCGTGCATCTTGTGTTCTTCTTTTAGGCATTCATGCAAAAGTTGGTAGGTGTGGTGTTGCTCATAATATAAGTAAATTGGTGAAGGATAGTGGAATAAAAAAGATACCTATAGGTAGTTGGATCATAGTTGAAGATATGCTGTAAAACTCTTTTTCTAAGACATGGTTTAAACCCAATAAATAAAGTTCAATGTGAAATTGGAGAACTTTTTTGGGGAAGATGATGGCAGTGGAGTGTAATCTAGGTCCAATGCCTAAACTAAATGATTTTAACTAGAAGAATCCAGTAGCCATCTACTCCAACAATGACAGATTTTGTAATTATATTTGAGCTATTCAACAGTGTCCATTAAACAACTATTAATGTTGTTGAGTGCTTGATAAGTACAATGATTAAAGCATTCTTTTACATCATTCATGTATTGTACAAAATTACTTTCAGTGTATTCATTAGTAGTTCCTACCATGGAACTATTGCAGAGGATATAACTATAAGTAGTGATTAATTGATGCTCAAGAAACCAATCAGACTCAAACATTTTTTAATATTTGATTTACCTTTGTTGATTACATTTGTGAAACTGTGCATAATTTCGAAGACAATTATTACTGAGGATTTAATCCAACACTTTTTGATTGGGCTTTCAATCATCTATATGGGTTGTCAATAGGGTCTATAAATGGTCTGAGATTATTGACTGAAGCACCTTGCATATGGTAGGAGGTTCCTATGGCCATTTCTAGGTAAAATGTACAATAACCTACATAGCAAATCCATGGTTTGGATAGTTGGCAATTATGGTTTAATTGTGTTGACAAGTTGGCATATTAATAGCTTCTGCATGCATGCACAGGAGATGTGGATGGTATTGCTGGAAAGTGGCGAATTCTTTGCAAGAATCCATGTTCTTTCAGATCTTTGTATGTATTTCAGCGGTATTGGTGATTGATATAATAGTTTTTAGTCATACTCTTATCACTGATATTGTTAAACTAGTGGACAACAATATAAATATTTCCCTTGTCTTTCATTCACAATAAATATATTTGTTTGGGTTGCATACCCAATTTAATACTACAAACCCAGAAACAAACTTTTGAAATCCAAAAAAATAGTGTGTTGACAGATTGTTTCACAAAAATAATGTAAATAGGAAAGGTTAAAATGTATCAAAACATGGGGGAATGCTTACAGTGGTATTAGAGCTGAAAATCATGTCATCCTGTAGGAGTGAAGTCTAATGCATCATCAATATTTTTTGAGGAGAAACAAATTAAGCAATAACATCAAAAATGAATCTAAAATTGAACTAGAGAGCAATCCATTTTGCACTATAAACATGACTAATAGAGAAGGTCAAAGAGGAAAACCAAGTATTAAGGAAATAACGAGTGAATAGGCTCGAGGGAAGAAAGAGATTTGGAGCAGTTTACAATAGATGGTAGCTCTTATGGCATACCACTTGACAATTAAAGATAGCATGAATCAACGCAATAATGGTACAGGAGAACAGGGGAATGGATAGAACAGGAGAATGGATGAAATAATAGCAATAGGGATGGTTCGGTGAAATATTGGGCAAGATAGCAGTGAACTAGAGAAGAAGTAGTTAGAACTAGGCCTCTCATGTGTCAATTCGTAGTGAGGTGAGATGATCAAAATAGTAATTGTCCTACTCAAAAAGAAATACATGATCATATTTTAGAGGATTGGAGAAATTATACGGCAAAGATTCACAATGACGTGACACCCAGACAATTTTTGGATATCAGGTTGAAACACTTACCCATGAAAGGAAATAGGAAACAACACTTCGAGCCTATGAAGAAAGTAGGTAAGTTCTTCATTCCATATTTAGATTGTATAGAAAAAGCTACAACTAGAGCTTGGGTGCAAGAATTGGATACATACTTTCAAATTAACCCAATGTGGGAGTATGATGCCAGAAAATATGCAGCATTACATCTAGATGCCAAAACTCATGAATGGTGGCACCATGGAATGGTGACCTTGGGTCATGATCAAATTGATAATTGTACTAGCTTCACAAAGAGACCAATTGAAGGGTTTGATGCAAGGAGCTCGAACAACATTTCAAGAAGCTAGTGCAACTCAAGCAATGGGGATCAATTGAGATATATATTATAGATTTCAAAGTTTGGCAATAATCCTAACTGATATTTCATAAAGGAGGCAAGTAGTTTTATTTATGGTATAACTCTCAGATCCTTTGTGAGAGTAGATAGGAGGCTATTAAGAAAGTAAGAGAATTAGAAACCTCTACCACTAAGAATAAATTTCAGACTAAGATTTGTTATCACTAGAAAGGCAACGATAAGAGACACTTCCAAAAGCATACGACCTAAGAATGAATCAAAATAGTTGAACAATGATTAGTTGAATGAACTAAGTAGGAAAAAACTATGTTTACAAAGCAAAGGACCATGGGATGCTTCGTAAAATTGTACTATTAAAGAAGAGGCTATGTAAATGAAAGCTTGGACAAATTCATATTCTCAGATCCAGAGGAAACAATGTGAGTACTTTCTTGGGAGCAAAACTAAACAATTCTAAAGGGCGTCGCTGCATGGCTATTATATCTTCGCAAGCAATGGGAACGTAGGGTGGTTCACAGAGATGTTAACTCCAGCAATGTTTTGCTTGATTCAAAGCTCAATGCAAAACTTGGTGACTTTGGGCTTGCTGATTTGTATGATCACACACAAATTACACAAACAACTTTGGTAGTGGAGATTGTTGGGTACATCACTCTAGAAGTCACAAAAATGTAAAGTTTCTCCATGATCTATTATATTTGGTTTTGGCATTGTTTTACTCGAAGTTGCATGTGATAGGCCATGGTAGGGCACCCCTATCCCTACAATAATAGGCTATTAGCCCCTACCCCTGCAGGCCTATGGAAAAGGGGAAAGGCAATAGACTAGTGTAGGGTGCAGAGAAGCGATTGAAAGAAATGCGGCCCTATGGCAATGGAGAAGTTATGATTGGGACGATTGCTACTATCTGTGTTGGCTGATAGAGTGTTGAAGACCTGGTAGCTTTTGTTTCTAATAGTAGGGTAGATTGTGCATACATGCAAAGTGTTGAGGCCCATAGATTTATCCAAGGGTAGTGAATAGATTATATTGTTTCCCGTACTCAATAGATTATATTGCTAGATTGGGTGAAGAATCTATCTGAAAATGGAAAAATCTCTCTCATCTAGATCATAGAGAACCAATCATGTTTAGATTTTCTAGTAGCTGGGTTGTTTGTTATCCTATAGATTACTATGTGAGGGAGCAGCTCCAAGACTTCCGTCACAGTTTATTTGAGAATAAATTTGGAGTCATCCCTGAAAATGAAGTTAGTTTATCTGAGAATGCAAATGGGATTGAGAATAAGTGATGAAACAAACTAGAAGACAACTAATCCCATGAGGAATCAGTTCAAAGGCTATCAATGGTTGCATCTCTAATAACTACTATCACCTTCACTACCACCTTCACTACTGCTTTCACAAATCTAGGAGGAATGAGCATTGATAAAGGTAAATTCTATATAGTTGAGATGAGACCTTTCACACAACAAAGCAAAAACTCAAAATGGCCAAAAGCAATGCTTGATGCATCCAACCCTAGGAGGATCCATGGTGCGGAGAGATAAATGGTAAAGAGCCATGTCAAATTAGGGCACATTATTGTAAAACCTATGATCTCAATGGAATCATTGAAAGATCAGGATACCGCACACAGTAGGATATATAAAAACAAATAAAGCTCATTAAATATTTTATGCAGCCACAACAAGTATCTTACCTTAACTAAATGTGTTTGAGATGGTCCAACACCTTTCGCAGTCAACGTTTTCCAACCCAAGTGATCTTTTCCCATTAGATTGAAAACCTGAAATCCCAAAGACCATATTAGTTGCAAACCAAAAAACTCTAATGCAAATACAGAGGAAATCAAGTGGAAAATATTAATCATACAAGAGATCTTTGGTTTATTTACCTGTTTATTGTGCAAATCATAATTGTTCCCATCGTAGGTGCCGATGGCTAGGGCATGAAAGATCCGGAAAAAAAAAGTGATATAAATGACAAACTTGTCATGACTTCCAGTCATATCCATGATGATCAACCTTTTTGCTTCATTTGAGAACTGCGGATGATGACTAGGGCACGATAGATCTAAGGAAAAGTACGTGATATAAGGCAGGAACTCGTCATGACTTCCAGTCATATCCATGATGAACCGGCCTTCTGTTGAAATATGTAGATGATTCCCTATTCAAAACTGTCGATGATGCCCTGTTCAAAACGCATAAGTGGAGTTAATGAGCGCCATATAAATTTAGGAAATATGACAATGAGTCATTTTAGAAAAATTCACGAATTTCTCTATCGTCTTTATTTAAATGAATTAAAAACTTTAAAATGAATTTAAATATAAAAAATGTTTTAAAGACAAAATTGATATTTTGTCTTTAATTACCGTCTTTAATAGGGCTAGTGTGTAGTAGTGACTACACGTGAAAGAGAGGTCCTCCAGTGTTGCAGAATCACTTCAATTTACAAAATGGAACCAATGAATCATTTTTATGCCGAAAAACTGTTTTGTTGGCACGCATTTCAAAGACCCTCTCCAGGGCCTGGCTTTGAGGAACTTGTTGCAAAATTTACGCATGCTTGCAATAGGCTACCTTTGTCTCTGGAGGTAATTGGAAGTATGCTTTTGTGCTGCTCTGAAAAAAGAGAGTTGTGGGAAGATTTATTGCTCAAGATATCTAGAACATTGCCTGCTAATATGAAAGATTGTTTGAGAGTGAGTTATGATGCATTGGATGCGGAAGAGAAACAAATATTTGTGTATGCGGCTTGGCTTTTTGTCGGAGAGAACTGCAGGAACGCTATTGCAGTGTGGGAGGGATCAGAGTGGAGTGGTTTGTATGGATTGGAAAGGCTTCTTAGTAAGTGTCTTCTTGATCTGGATGACAAAAATTGTATAGTAATGCATGACCACCTCAGAGATTTAGGTAGAGAAATCGCAACTACTCAATTACCATACCGGCTATGCTCTCTAAATCACATTGCAGCCATTCAGAAACAATACCAGGTGAGATCAATACTTTCACTTAAAATATGCACGGCATATAAACTTTTCTCTGTTATCCACTTATATGTTTAACGTCTTCCATTTTAAGTCTGATGAATTTTCCTTTTCTCTAATCAGAAGGAAATCCCGATTCGAGGATTGATATTGAATACAGCAGATAAGGAAGAGAATACGTTTCCCAGTTCCCTCTTAAATACAAGAAGGCCTTTCCTTGGTTTTCTCTGAAGCACAAGAAGATATTTCTCTTTTCAACCACAAGTGTTTGTGTTCAAAGGGAATCATAAGGACCAAATACCCATTATCGGGTATTCAACCGAACTGGTGTGGCTTAGCTGTACAGGAATTGCTGATAGAAATCTTCCACTAACAATGGAGAATTTAAGAGTGTTAGATTTACATCATTGCTGGAAGTTAGTACGTTTGTGCAGCGATGGCCCCGGAGTGAGTATCTTTGCTCCTTATATATTTCAATCTTTACTTTCCAAATAAAAATAATTAATTGTTCTAGAATTTTTCCTCTGACCAATTTACTTCCGTACTTTAATCACGTTAGCATCTTTGACAAGGTAAACCTTGCATTATGAATTTTGTGACTGCCTGGGTATCCCCCCATCCTCATGCCCTTGCTACGGTGCAACATATTTGCACCGGCCAGTGATATCATTTCTTCATGTCCATCCATCATCGTACTCTGTCACATCTGTACCATCGTACTCTGTCACATTGTACCACCGAGTTAATGTTTACGAAAAATACTACCGTCAGCTACACATAGTGCAAGGTATATATATTTTTGAAATTAGTGTAACTTAAACACTTCTTTTGTGCGTGCTTGTTTTGAACTTTTAAAGTTTATTTAAGTAAAAATTGAATGAATAATTTATGAGTTTGACATAGATTTGTTTTAATATGTTTTACGAATTACTAAATTTTAATATGTTTTACGAATTATCAAAATATATATATATATTTAATTTAAATAAATTTGAAATTTGTCTCTTTTTTTTTTTCAAAATTTTAAATAAATTATTTTTAAAACTTTCTTGATATTGAATTTAAAATTATAAAACTTTGTCCTATTTTTAATGACAATGTATGATTTATAATTTTAAGTATAATTTGATAATAGATTATAAATTTAATAAATTAGAAGTTTTTTTTAAAGAAAAAAAAAAACTTTTATTTAACAATATATAATAGTGGCAAAATTTAATTATGTTTCTATTTTACATATTAGAAATAAAATAAAATTTATACTAATTGTTTTATTTTGTTGTATTTCATTTATATATATATATATATATATATATATATATATATATATATATATATATATATATATATATATATATATATATATATATATATATATATATATATATATATATATATATTCTACCCTAGGTTTGTTAAACTATCTTAATGTTATATTCCTATATACTTTTTAAAATTTTAATTTTTATTTAGACATTACATTTTAGTTTTAAAAAACATTATACATTGATACATATATCTAAAGATACATTTTTATATCTTTATATAGATAATACAAATTCATTAAAGTACGAACTATATAAAAACATAAAAGTAATTGAAAAAAACTTATTTTAAATCTTCATATTATTATTATTAGTAATTATAAATACATTTATAAACATTCTAAAAATATAAAAAAATATCAATTACTAATGTGTCATACTAATATTTTAGAATTAAAATTTTAAATATATAAAATATTAAAAACATTGATTTAAACTCATCTTCCATTAGATGTAATATATAATTATTTTCTTAAAAATATTTTAATTATCTAAAATAGTATTTATTTCTTTACTATCTTCTTATATATATATATATATATATATATATATATATATATATATATATATATATATATATATATATATATATATATATATATATACCTTAATGTTTAATATTTTTTATTCATACGAGCTTATTATTATTATGACTACTATGCAAATTTGTTGTATATAATATTATAATAATGATTTTAATTTAGTTAAATAAAATATTTATAAGTAGATTTTTATTATTATCTTTATATTATTATAAATACATAAAAATTATAAGATAGTAAAGAAATACTATTTTAGATAATTAAAATATTTTAAAGAAAATACTTATATATTACATCTAATGGAAGATGAGTTTAAATCAAATTTTTTAATATTTTATATATTTAAAATTTTAATTCTAAAATATTAGTATGACACATTAGTAATTGATATTTTTTATATTTTTAGAATGTTTATAAATGTATTTATAATTACTATGTGCAGCTGACGGTACGTATTTTTCGTAAACATTAACTCGGTGGTACAGTGTGACAGAGTATGATGGTACAGATGTGACAGAGTACGATGGTGGATGGACATGAAGAAATGATATCACCAGCCGGTGCAAATATGTTGCACCGTGATATCCCTCTTATGCATGGCATCCTAGCGTGTGCGGCTGTACTCTGACGGCTGCCAGTTGCTGCAAATTTTTTTTTGCAGAGTACCAACTCATTGCATTTATTTGGAAGAGCTGTTGCAAATGTTTAAATTTAAAAAGTTAAGTATTTTTTGTTTGAGAAGTTTAAATTAAGTTTTGGTAAGATATAATTTTTTACTTTTAAAATATATCCATAGAAATAATTATTTAGAATATAAATAAAATGTTTAAATTTAAAAAGTTAAGTATTTTTTTTGAAAAGTTTAAATTAAGTTTTGGTAAGATATATATTTTTTAGTTATATTATTAATATAAGCTTTTTATTCACTAATATTAATTTTTTTAATATTATAATTCATTATATTTTTATATATCTTACCAAAACTTAATTTAAACTTTTTAAAAAAAATACTTAACTTTTTAAATTTAAACATTTTATTTATATTCTAAATAATTATTTCTATTATATACTTTAAAAGTAAAAAATTATATCTTACCAAAACTTAATTTAAACTTCTCAAACAAAAAATACTTAACTTTTTAAATTTAAACATTTAAAAAAACATTTGCAACAGCGCTTCCAAATAAATGCAATGAGTTGGTACTTTGCAAAACTTCTCAAACAAAAAATACTTAACTTTTTAAATTTAAACATTAAAAAAAACATTTGCAACAACTCTTCCAAATAAATGCAATGAGTTGGTACTTTGCAAAACTTCTCAAACAAAAAATACTTAACTTTTTAAATTTAAACATTTAAAAAAACATTTGCAACAACTCTTCCAAATAAATGCAATGAGTTGGTACTTTGCAAAAAAAATTTGCAGCAACTGACAGCAGTCACGACACTAGGATGCCATGCATAAGGGCATGAGGATGGGGAGATACCCAGGCAGTCGATCCCCCTGCCTGGGTAGCCGTTGCCAATTTTGAGGGCCTGGCTTAACCATCACACTAAGCTTTGACCGCTTAGGTCGCTGGTGTGGGCCCATCCAACATTCTATCTCTATTCTATTTCTCGTTATTGGATTTTTTAACTCTCGCGAGTGATAGGGACAGCCATAGTTAGATTTGAATTTGCACTCCCGCCTGTGAAAAGGGGTTATTACTTTACCGCTCATTTCCACTCCAGTCAGACCATTTGGTAATGAATGGACAAGGATAAAAAAATTGGGAGTTCCGGGTTCGTCACAAGTGCTATAATTCTAAAATACTCGCATATCTTAATTTCACTTTCCTTGCAGCCCACTGTTTCCCGTGCTCGAACAGGCCTGCAAAAGAGGGATTTTTATGAATTTGCAAGACGTTCTCCGCAGATTTTCATTCAACAACATCTGCAAAGTGGCTTTCGGAAAAGACCCAAATTTTCTCGACCTCGGCCTCCCAAGATCGGATTTTGCAGACGCCATGGATTTGGCCTGCCAGTTGAGTTCAAAAAGAGCGAGGGCTGTGATAAATCTGGAGTGGAAATTCAAGCGGGCTCTGAAATTGGGCTCGGAAAAAGATCTCGCCAATGCAATTCAAGTCGTCAATGAGTTTGCCGGCGAGATTATAAAGAAAAGAAGTGCAGAAATTGGGATTTTGGGCGCCCAATTCAAACCGGACTTGCTCTCAAGATTTCTTCTGCTCACCGACGAAGAAAACTTCGATCATAAACATTTGAGAGACATTGTTGTGAGTTTTGTTCTGGCGGGCAGAGATACTACTGCGGCTGCTCTGACATGGTTTTTCTGTGATGCGGAGAGCACAGTGGAAGGTTAATGAATCCAATCACAAATATAGATCTTCAAAACTAACAGCAAATAACAAAGGCTTCCATTACAATACATAATATTCTTAAATCCAAACAGTCAAACAGAAAATCGAATGTAGATACAAAATGTTATTTATTCATTCTTTGTATTACATTGACTACATTGATCTTTCCGCTCCATTCTGCTCGGACTCTCCGCTGTCCCACTACTACTCTCGGGTTCTTGAATATAAAGATCTTCAAAACAAGACAGCACAACAACTAAATTTAAAACTAACTTTTAACTTCCCTTTCCCAACTTAACCTACTTCCTCTAACGGTTTTACTATACCGATTAGAGTAAGTTTCAAAACTATAAAAGACACTAGAATAGTATCAACTTCATGATAATATCAAACATTTATTAAATCAAAATACTATCATCTATCTCAACCATAATAAACCCTCTTACTCGACCGATTACATTCATCTTATGAAAATAAACACTTATAACACATGTATGATCTCAAATAACTGAAAAGTCTCGAATCTTGTGATGCCCCTGCATCATACTCCCACGGACAGAAAAATTCAAGTCCCGTTGAATTGTTGTGTTTTTCTTTCGGGTTTTCCAATTGCATGGAGGTAACAATGTCACCATAAGAATGACCGAATTGATGTCGCTCGCCGCAACATGCTCATTCCAACCTGTATAATGAATATCCTTCATGGTATCTTCATTGCATCCTAGAACAAATACATTTGCCAACCGCATATCACCTACATAAAAATACCAATCAACTTGATACACAATCTGATCTTCTTCCTGTTTATATATCTCTAGAGCATCATAGTGATCAACAAATACTTCATCCTTGTCATTAATAGTCTTCTCCTCATCCTATAATCCTTGGACTATGTCCATTCCATCTTGATCATTTTTGTCAACATCTCCATCATCCGGGCAATTTATTTCTTCAACTATACCTATCACCAACTCTCCCTTATCCGCAAGAACCTTTTCCTCACAATGTTCAACAACAACCTCCTGTTGTTCACTCTCACTCTCACTCTCTACACCAGCATTCATTTGCTATACATGCCCTTCCAATGGAATGTGTACCACTTCTTGATCCTTGTCTTCATCAACAACTTCATCTTCATCTACTGCTTGCTCCAAAAGCAATGCTATCCTCTCCCACTTTGCAATACTCTTATCTAACTCTTCTCTAAGATTCTTATAACTTTTTTCTTCTTGTTCTTCCAAAACCCTTCTTAGGCCTCTCAACTCCTCTTGTCTCATCCATTCTATTTCTTTTTTTCTTGCTTCTTCTTCCTTCTTCCTTCTTTCTCTTTCTTCTCTCTCCTTTTTATCACCATACAAGTACTCCTTTAATGCTTTAATCAGTTCTCTTTCACTCCTCATCAAAGCCATCTCTTCTCACCAAGAAACCCAATCTAAGATCCCTCAAGCCCAATGCCACCACTTTGGAACACATAGAAGGATGCATCTACTCCTATGTTGCATCAAAGGACACCAAGCACTTAACATCTCAGACTAGATTCCAACTCTCCAAACATCATATCATCAAGACCTTTTTAGGCTCTTCAACACCATAGAACACACCTTAGTCACCAGATCTTCTCGCTTTGATACCAATATGATGCGGAGAGCACAGTGGAAGGTTAATGAATCCAATCACAAATATAGATCTTCAAAACCAACAACAAATAACAAAGGCTTCCATTACAATATATAATATTCTTAAATCCAAATAGTAAAATAGAAAATTGAATGTAGATACAAAATGTTATTTATTCATTCTTTGTATTACATTGACTACATTGATCTTTCCCCTCCATTCTGCTCGGACTCTCCGCTATCCCACTACTACTCTCGGGTTCTTGAATATAAAGATCTTCAAAACATGACAGAATGATAACTAAATTTAAAACTAACTTTTAACTTCCCTTTCCCAACTTAATCTACTTCCTCTAACGGTTTTATAATACCGATTAGAGTAAGTTTCAAAACTATAAAAGACACTAGAATAGTATCAACTTCATGATAATACCAAACATATATTAAATCAAAATACTATCATCTATCTCAACCATAATAAACACTCTGACTCGACTGATTACATTCATCTTATGAAAATAAACACTTATAACGCATGTATGATCTCAAATATCTGAAAAGTCTCGAATCTTGTGATGCCCCTGCATCATTCTAGCTCATTTCTTCGCATCCAGAGGTGGAGGAAGCAATTCTGAGGGAATTGGGTGAAATAAAAAGAGGGATTTTTATCATATGAGGATGTCAAACAGTTGGAATATTTTCATGCTGCGATTTGTGAATCAATGAGATTGTATCCTCCAGTTCGATATGATTCAAAACATGCTTGGAAGATGATTGTCTTCCAAATGGGACTTTTGTTAAAAAGGGCAGCTGGGTAACTTATCATCCCTACACAATGGGGAGGATGGAGAGCATTTGGGGAGAAGATTGCATGGAGTTTAAGCCGGAGAGATGGATTAAAGATGGGATTTTTATTCCGCAGAGCCCATTTAAGTACGCTATTTTTCAGGCTGGTGCTCGTATTTGTCTTGGGAAAGAAATGGCTTTTATTCAGATGAAATATATTGATGCTTCTGTGATTCGTGGGTTTTGATTCCGGGTTGATCCTCTGCACAGGGCAGATTCCATTCCCAGCTTGACTTCGACTATGAAGAATGGGCTGCCTGTTCTTGTGCAGAAATGAGCCGCATTATTGAAAAGTCAGAGGCAATCTATTGTAATAGTTTAAGTTTAAGTTTGGTCAGAAAAGATATCTTTTGTTTGTTTGTATTTACTTCTAGTATCATTTTGTCAATGTACATAATATGAATAATTTGTATAATTTTCTTATGGAAACAAGTAATACATGTATGTTGGTATTTATGTCTTTGTACGGTATGTTTTGTTTCAACATACATTTAAATTAGAAGTCTTTGGATTGTGATTTATATATTTATTTTGGGCTATTTTGAATATGAAGGATGGGTTGTGAGTTCTTGTCAAGGGATGAGTTTTATATTGGTGATTTAAAAGCACATACCTTTGATTTGTATAAAATAGTAATAGCATTTTTTCTTTTTTTAAGAGATTAGAATGTACATAATAATATGTATTAGTACTAATTTTGACCTATATAATAGGTAAACTATGTATATGACAATGAGTACTCTAAGAGATGCATATTTTCTCCTTCAATATTTTATTTAACTATTATTTATCTAAATAGTTAATAATAATGTCAATTGGTCTATTGGAGGAAATCAAACTGGAAAATTCGATATGTTTCCACTTATGTGTGACATTTCTTATAAAGCTTGACACTTATTTTCTAGTTATGCCATAAAGTGGCAGAGGGACTTCAACTTCCTTGTAAGGATTTTGATTAACCGATATTCTTCATGCATCCATGATATTTATCGTGTATCCATAGTACTCCCAGTAGAGTATTGTAAGAAAAATTAAGATCAAGGACTTGGAAAACCACATTTATAAACACATACCCAAGCATAATTAGCAATGTGACTAACCATTTAGAGGAACACTCGCTATCATCAGGATTGATTGCAATTTTTTCTTAGGATGAATTTCATGCTCAAAAAACCAAAAATATATGACCATTTTCAAGGTAAAAATATTTAGATTGTCTCCTCTACATATAAGGATTCAGTTGATTTTGGTTTTATGAATGCAAACTCTAGTCTAGGAGGTGAGTTATGAGGTTATTATAGGGAAAATTCATCATCCTAAATGAATTTGAGCACATGTGGAGATGCATTATGTCCCACCATGGATTGAAATTTGATCCAAATGCATGTATGTGGGCATTGCAGGTTCAATAAGAACTTTTTCTAGTGTACCCTTATGTTGAGGATATAATTATAAGAGCTCAAGTATAGATATTTGTGAGGGTGTCTTCCCAAAATTTTCTAAGATGTTACATCATGTAGTAGGTGTCAAAATCTTGGAATGAGGATCTCAAATTATGATTATTCTTTTTTAAGTAGCAACATTGCATTCAAGTACTATTCCTTTAAGGGTGAAGATGTTCACATGATTGTC
The DNA here is from genome assembly GCA_028749045.1 of Cupressus sempervirens. Taxonomy (NCBI): domain Eukaryota; kingdom Viridiplantae; phylum Streptophyta; class Pinopsida; order Cupressales; family Cupressaceae; genus Cupressus; species Cupressus sempervirens. The sequence continues at coordinate 206,836,543 of CM053789.1, forward strand.
TCCTTCACTAATGTGGATGAATTAATATTTATAATTGAAATAGGTAGATATTATGATATTGTTGGATTTATGAGCTCTCATTTTTTCATTTTCATGCTTATGGACATGATTCTTAAATATCTCATGGTCTAAGTTACATCATCAATAAGATCTTGTATAACATGTCCAATTCTATTGCACAACTATTTTTCTCATGACCTTTGTGTATTATAATATTTATAATAGTGGTCTTTATTCCAACTATATGGATGTTGACTTGAGGATTGTACTTAAATTCTTGTTTAATATAATGAGATCATTAGCAAGGAGATATTTGATTATGGATTCAAGTGATTGTTCGAATAGTGTAAAGGTCCTCTTTGGATCACTCTTAAGCATTCCTTTCCCTTGATTTGAGAATATACTTTTAAGGTCTTAGATAGATTTCATAGTCTTATTAGTGATGGAATTTATGCTTCATCACTATGTTAAACAACCTATGTAATTTTTCTACTTTTAAGTACTTCCTCTACATGTTACAAGATTTTACCTCAATATTATTGGTTATAGATGGAATGATTCTTTTTATTGGTCACTTGGTGGCAGTGAGAGGAACCAAAATGAGTTACCCAAATTCTATCTTTTTAGGAGTTCAGTTCCTTGTTATTACTTGATATCTTGGCTTGGGGATGTGCTTCATCTAGTAAATACTCTATTTTGACTATGTATTCTGAGATTAATAGATAGTTGTGTGAAGGTGTTGAAAGGTCATGGTCAACGAAGGTTTGGAATAAATTTCCTTGTCCCCAATGCAATTTTCTCATGTGGTTAATTGCTCAAAACTACCATCTTACCTAGGAAAATTTAAGAAAGGTAGGATTTCATGGTCCTTCAATGTGTGTCTTGTGTTCTAGAATTGAGCATTTATCTATTTCTCATTTTTTTATAGTGCTTCTTTGTAAAGGATATTTGGCACTTGTGGTGGGGTGTGTGGGGCAAGACCTACTCGCATGTCTCCTCTTTTATTAAGTTTTGGGCACATTGAGGCCAATCCCCTACTATAACCTCTTTTCTTTAGGTTTCATAGACTGTTTGCCCTTCTTTTATCATTTGGCATACATGGCTAGAATGGAGTTGACAAGATTTTCAAGACTCTAGCATGGTTTCTACTAACTCATGGTGGAAAATATGCTCTCTCTCTCTCTCTCTCTCTCTCTCTCTCTCTCTCTCTCTCTCTCTCTCTCTCTCTCTCTCTCTTCATGAAACTATTTCAGCTAAGTGTGGAATGACTAGAGAAATGGATCATGGAATGTTAATATTTGCAATTGCCTTCACTTCCCTCTTTAAAGGGGTACTTTCGGGTGTGTTGGTCAAGTCAAAAGGAGAAGACCTTGTGATATCATATGCAAAGGATCAATCATAATGGTCATTGAACTTCTTCTCCTTAGGGAGTTTTCAAAATCAACACAAATGGATCTTCTTGAGAAAATCCTAAGCATGTTGGCATTGGAGAAGTTGGTTGAGACAATTACAATATTCTTTTCTTTTTTTAATATGGTCTTTCATACTATTAATTTAATGGAAGATCTTGCCATTATGTACTTTGTTGAACAATTATGTGCTCTTAGATGACATAACATTATTTGTGAATTTGATTCTCAATTGTTGGTATCTTTGTTAACTTGGGAACAACTTTTATGTATTAGCTAACACTAAGTTATGGTTACTCGTCAACTTCTCCATTTATGTATCTCCCTAGAATATGTTACTTTCACATACATTCCTAGGGAATGGAATGGTGCTGCAAATTATTTGGCTAAATGAGCATCAAAGCATATTTTGGAATATTATTGATAATGGATAATTATCTCAAGATTTGTCTTATTTGTTACATCACCATGTAGAAAAGTACAAGGTTCTATGGTGTTATCTTTGTTAAGAATTGTGTTGTCTTTGTATCTTTCTTCTAATTGAATAAATTTTAACCCCTCTTTTAGTTTACTATATCATTCATATTATTTATTTCAATAAATAATAATATCATAAATGTAGGTCATTAATTAAAATAATTAATAAATTTAATTTTAACTTTAATGATATTACAATTTAAATAGAAGAATGGGTAGGGCCCATGGGAGGGGTCCTGATGTAGTACAAGGATGGTGAACCCAAAAAGGAGATGACCAAGACCCCAACAAATACACGACATAATTATAAAACAAGATATAATTGCAATATACCACTTGATCAACAACACATATTCAATTATGCATCCAGTGTTCACCATTAATTCCACTAGTGATAGCACAACTAGCATGAATAATAGATTATAAGGCCTTCCTAGTTACATCAAATGTACAATACAGACCAAATTTCTCTATCCAAGCTCTAACTTCTTTCCAAGTAACCTTACTTATCACTATCTTCTAAGACTCAAGGAGACTACGTATATAGCCACCAGGACACACAAGTTAGCTTAGAGTTTCAAATCTCCAATAATAGGAAATGTGAATTACATTAAATGTAGTCCTTGACCCAATGAATTAATGACTAAATAAATAATACATTGCATTACATTATGTGGTTTTAGATATAGGTCCACATGTTACCAAGGCACCAAGATCTAAAAGAGCACAAGCTAACTCTTAAAGACAAAACCTTGCAAAGTTAAATACCAAACATCGCTATAAGAGAAACCAATGGAAAACAACACACGAGAAGATGAAGCATAACTTTCACTAACAATCACATAGGATTATCCATGCTTAGGGTAATGATCCATCATATGTCCCAAAAATGAAGCCAAGAACATAGAATTTGGAAACAAAAAACCATATTTTGTCAATGCAAACTATTAGGCAAGTCATCATAAAACATAAAACAACAAATATATTTTTGGGTGATGCAAGATTTCCAACAATCCAAGGATGCTCCTATATTAGACACCCAAGGTGACAAAAGATACTCCATAAGGACTTATGAACATTTGAAGGAATTCAAAACATAAATCCCATGCTTATTCTTAATCCATAAATCCTCTTCATTAATCATCATTGAAGTTTGTCCAAACTTACTGCTACAACAGACTATGGCATTAGTAATACCAAATCTAAATTACTTCTACTGCAAGTAGTAGGATCAAATGAATCATACTCGCTGCATGCCTTCATTTGATTAGGAATTTTCTTTCTTTTGCCTATGTTCTTCATCAAAGGATTAGCTAACTTCTAATCAATTTTTCTTTTATCAGCAACAACCTCACCATACGTTCTATTAGCCTCAAACTAAAAGTCTTTTAAAAACTTAGATTTTTTTCTTTGATAGATTCTTCATCCTTCAAAGGAAGTAGAACAAATTTCTTTCCATCCTTTTCAACTATAATAGTATTCTTTCTACAATCACGTATAGCTCTTCTATCAAATTTCCAAGGTTTTCCAAGTAAACCATGACAAGCATGGTAGCCTCCATAATACCAGTATTTATTAATCAATTCTAAATCTCTTTCTTAATTAACATGTTCAAATAGTTGTCTAGAATGTTAGATAGACAATACTCATGGTAAATAGATCTACGTTTATGTTATATGTTTGTAAAATTAATTATTTCTATTCTTTCAAGATGCATAGATGTCCCCATCTCCATATTTATATGATTAAAAGAATATATATATATATATATATATATATATATATATATATATGTTGGATATGCACAATAGCTCTAACTTCAATCATTTCATTGTACTTCAACTTCCTTTTTTTCTCAGATTTCTAGACAATACTCATGGTAAATAGATCTATGTTTATGTTATATGTTTGTAAAATTAATTATTTCTATTCTTTCAAGATGCATAGATGTCCCCATCTCCATATTTATATGATTAAAAGAATATATATATATATATCTATGTTGGATATGCACAATAGTTCTAACTTCAATCATTTCATTGTACTTCAACTTCCTTTTTTTCTCAGATTTCTAGACAAAGTAGCCACAAAAGTCAATACAAGAAGCAATGCATGGAAGCTGTGCCCTATGTCACAAGTAGAGTAGGCCAAGTTGATGATAAAAATGTTACCAATATGGGTAGCCATGTTCATGCCAAGCACCATGATAGCCCAGTTAAATACATTGTTTGTGAAGTAGGGAACAAGATTGAGGAGAGACATGGGTCCTCACTTTTCCATTCCTCCTGCCTACCTCACTTCATTTGTCACCATCTCAATGCTGATCTCCATTGTTATCTATGATAGATTCTTAGTGAAACTCTTTAGGAAATATACAAGGAATCCAAGGAGCATAACAATCCTACAAAGACTAGGGATTGGGCTTGTAATCCATGTAATAATAATGGTTGTTACCTCAATATCAGAGATGAAAAGGATTAGGGTTGTGAAAGAACATGGGCTTGAAGGTGACCCAAAAGAAATAACACCTCTCACAATCTTCATTCTTCTTCCTCAGTTTATACTCATGGGAATAGCAGATACATTTGTTGAAGTGGGAAAGTTGGAGTTGTTTTCATGATCAGGCACCTAAGAGTATGTAGAGTATTGGAACTGCATTGTTTGCAAGTACATTAGGAGTTGGAAATTTTATCAGCAGTTTCTTCTGACTAGTGTGACAAGAATAATGGGAAGAGAGGGGCATACCTGTTGGGTTCTCAATAATCTAAATGCATCTCGTTTGTATTACTACTATGCCTTCTTGGCTATCCTTAATTTCCTCAATGTCATCTTCTTTTTGGTTGTGTCTCGGTATTACGTTTATAAGAGAGAGACCAATGAAGCTTTTGGCAATGGTGGTATGACAGAATGTGTAGTTGCAAATGGGAAAGACAATGTGGATGAAAACAGACAACACAATTGATGTAAGTAAATTGATGAAATCTCCCTTTGAGCATAGGTAATAATATCCATGCATATGCATGAATAATCTGGGAGATTTTTCATTTGACAGGGTGGTCATAAGTTCTTCATAGACAACACAAAATTTTTTTTTTAATAAGTTATCAATATTTATATTTTGTTGAAAGTGGGATGATTTAATCATATTATTAGTTTTTTATGGTAGAATTTGGTTTTACTTTTGTTTCAACTTCAGGTGGGTCATTCAACTTTAAAAAGTGCTACTTAGCAGCTTACTATTTTTTAAGGTATATAGTTTTAATTTTAATAGTAAATTTAAATTATTTTATTATATGTATATATTATAATATAAATATATATGACATAAATAGAATAATAATTTTATTGTTTCATAATAATATCTTTCAATTATAGTTTCTAAATCAATTGTCATTATAATATTTACTATAATGGTACTATAATTTTTTCTTAAATATTCTTTTAATTTTAAATAAAGAAAATAAAAATTATTATTTAATACATTTGATATTAGTAACCCAAGAATGGAATTTCTACAATATATTTATCAATTCAAACATTTATGAAATATAGTTTTAATTTTTGAGACCATACAATGATTGTCAAAGTTTGCAAACCAAGGAGGAATCTTGCACAAATCCCTAAGGCTACTCCATGTAAATTTCTATAAATTTTCCCTAAGGAAATTTTCCCTGAGGAAATTTGCACAGCAATCTCACTGAGGAAATTCACATGGAGTAGCCTCAGGGATTTGTGCAGGATTCATCCTTGGTTTGCAAACTTTGACGCTCATTGTATGGTCTCAAATAGGCCCCTCGGGCTTGGTATGAGAAGATGGACTCTTTTCTTCATTCTATAGGCTTCACCTACTGTGATTTTGATCTTATAGTGTACATTCAGTGTCTTAGAGATGAGATTTTGATTCTTGTCCTCTATGTTGATGATCTTATCCTCATGGGTAGCTCATCCTCTATGCTTTAGGATGTTTAGCATGCATTGATGGACCAATTTGAGATAACTGGTCTTGGCTTCCTGGATTGTTCTCTTGGGCTACAGATTGTTTAGTCTTCTACTGGGATTTTTTTTTTCTCAACAGAAGTATGCTCTTCACATGCTTCATCGCTTTGACATGCTTGATTGCAAGCCTTCTCCAACACCTTTTCAATCAGGTGTCACTTTGTCTACCTCCTAATCTTCGCCTTTCATGGATGCTACTTTGTATTGGTAGTTGGTTGTTAGCTTGTTGTACCTAACACACACTCTTCCTGATATCTCCTTTGTAGAAGGTCTTGTCTCTCGGTTCTCCTAGGAGCCTCATGAGAGTCATTGGTAGTTTGCCAGGTGCATTTTGAGATACATTTAGGGTACACTTCTATATGGAATTCATTACACATCAGGGAATCCTCACATTATTGGCTACACTGACTCTAATTGGGCCAGTGATTTTGATGATCGAAAGTCTACTTCTCGTTTTGTGTTTTGTCTTGGCTTTGGTCCTATCACATGGTTATGCAAGAAGCAGCATGCTCACGCACTTTCTTCTACAGAGGCTGAGTACAGGGCATAAGTTCTTGCTAGTTAAGAGATCTTATGGCTTCGACAATTGATGACTAAGTTTGGTTTTCCTCCTAATCATCCACTATTTTGTGGTGCGATAATCAGGGTGCCATTCACATTTTTCACAACCCAGTGGAGCATCAACATACCAAACATATTGAGTTGCATATGCACTTCATTCGTTAGCTGATTAAGGAGTGTTATCTCTTTGGAGTACATTCCTGCTGACACACAAATTGTTGACATCTTTGCCAAACCTTTTGCATCGCCACACTATCTTCAGTTGTGGTCTATGCTTGGGGTTAGGGAAGTTGTTCTTGGGGGGTCTTGTTTAGGCCTTCCTTCCTTCATGCTTTTTAGCATGTTTGCACTTACCTCTTTTGGCCGAGGGTTCTTCCCATGTGGTTTTCTCTCTTTCCCCATTTTTTTGAGGTTGCATTTCTTATGTATTTGTACATGGGTACCTTTCTTGGCCTTTTTTCGGGACCCATTCTGTATTTCATCTTAGCTTTTTGTAAGCTTAAGTGCATTCCCCTAAGTTTCACTTGGGGGGGAGGGGGGGTGAGGGGAGTGCTAGAGTAAATAATTATTTATTTATTATTTAAGCTTTACTTAAGTTTACTTAGATAAGTGCATTTAGATATTAGTTGTCATCTAGGAGTAGTTGACAACATGGGAGTTTGTTCCTACCTAATCATACTTATCTTCTCACCTACTTGGAGGGTAATCCAACTTTGTGGATGTATGCTTAGTTGTCACACTTATCTCCTAGCACTTTTTAGCTTGTTCTAGAAGCTTCCTTGAGGCCTTTATATTTGGGCTATCCCATTGTATTTTACACACAACAATTTCATTTCTCATTGTTGCAATATATTTTCTCACTTTGTTGAATTCCTCCAAGCTCTTGTTCCTTCCTTCTTCGGTTTCTCTTTAGGAGGTTATTTGCATGCATGTGATCTTGGTGCACTGTGAAGTTGGTTTTCATCAACTTCTATAGATGTTTTGCATGTATTTTCCATCTTCCTTTGTCAATGATTATTTCATCCATTACATTAGCCTCATGATGTCTCTAAGATTGATTACCTCAATACACATATGTATTCTTTTGTGGATCTTGATCATGGTTCCTTGAAATGTAGTTCTATTATCTTACTTTTCTAGTTATATGTCACCTCACCATTGTCACATTAGGGGCTTCTTTTGTTGGCTCTTATGCTTCCTTGGTTTGATGAAATGAGCTACGTATTCATTATTTGTTCCTATGTACTAGGCAGATGTAGTGAATAGGTACCTATGCATGTCAATGAGATGGATCATTTACCATATAGACACTCTTCTTTTTGTTCCTACTTTGGTTGTATCCTTCCCTTTTTGACTGATCAGCTCCTTAGGATTTGGCATTTCAATCCATTTGTATGTTTGAGTTCAGTTGTTTGTCTTTTTGTGCCTCCTAATTCAAGTAGTATCTTTTGAGAGCACTTGTGCAGATTATAGTCTTCTCTATCTGGTCAAGATTTATGTTAGTGGAGGTTCTTGAAATCTGCTATTAATTTTTGACAAAGCTTTGCAGCTTCTACATGCTTTAGTGGTATTCTACATGATCATCTTTTTTTTTTCCGATCTTCTAGGACATTCCCTAGTTTGAAGGCTTCTTCAATCCTTTACTCATTCTTTCAGAATTATTTCCATCTCTTTATGGAGTAGGGTTTTTCCAATGTGGTTTTCTATATTTCTCCTCTTTACATAGATTTTGTTGTGCTTGGGTCCCTCATTGAGCCTTGTTGTCGCGACCCAATTTTACTTTTAGTAGTACTTTCTAGGGTTTTTGTCACTGCCTAAGTTTATCTTAAGGGAGGTGTTAGAGTAATAAGATATTGTATTATTAATTAAATCATTTTGATTTAATTATTAAGTCACTTATTATTCTAGTTTCCTTAAATTGAACTTTAGGCATATAATAATTAATTCTTTTACTAATTATTATCATACAACCTAGGCTTTACCTTTTATGGTTTTGATCTCCTTTTATGAGGATTGCTCTCTTTGTAATTACTCAATCATTCAATACAATTTGCATTTTTTTTCACATAAAGAATGTCTCATCCTTTGTGGATCCAGGAATTCCAACCACAGTAGTTTTTGCTCCTCTTTTCTGTCACAGGTGTTTGCATGCAGGTGATTCTTGGGAGTTGTGAGGTTGATCTTTCATCAACTTCAAAATTTCTGCTATCCAATTTTTTGTGGTGTATTAGGGGCTAAAAGTTATCTCTTTATACCATTATCCTCAAATTTTTTTTGTTAAATTCATTTGAAATAAATAATCCTTATCCATTACATCTCAAGCCTTTAATCTTCAAACTAAATTTATTCTCAATTCTACTCTTAAATATCTTGAATTTCTCAAAAGCTTCTAATTTATCTCTTCAAAATGAAACCCACATCATTATAGTGAAATCATCAATAGGAATCATGAAATATCTTTCACCATATAATGCTTGTGTTCGTGTAGGACCACTCATATTTGTGTTTACAATCTCCAACTTCACTGAAGTAGTGAATGTCTTGCTTGGAAATGGACTTTTCTTTTTCTTTTCCATTACACATTCTTTGCACATCATGTTGGTAGGCTTCACAATCTTAGGAAAATCTCTCATTGAAAACATAGTATTGATCTTCACAATGTTATCAAAGTTGATATGAAAAAATCTCTTATGCTATAACCAACTGTCATCCACTTTAGAAACCAAACTTCTCATTTTAGTAGGGTTCAATGTATTAAAATACATTACCTCTTTTCCTTGTACAGTACTAGTCAACTTACCATTTTTATCTTAGAAAATTATACGATGAAATAATGAGCCCATGTTTCATCACACATAGTAGAGAGTTGTATCACACAACTCTTGGAGTTTTACTATATGATACAAGAGGCCATCATACTCGGTCCATGGTTTCATCACACAAGTATTGCATGGCTACTTTCCAGCTTATTGTATGGCTTCTAGGGTTCTACAATACCATTTTGATAGACAAATATCATTCCTCAAATAGTGGGCATTTCTTGACTTTTTTTTGAGGATGCAACCTAGAGATTTGAGTACCCTTTTGAGATTTTCTTCTTCCCAATTTGGTACCTATCACCCTTAGGGTTTTCTGTGGTCATTTTTTAATGTTTTCATATTCCTTTATGTTTTAATTGAGAAGAATAACTTGTATGGCTTAATCACTAAGGAACTTATATCTAGGATTTTAAATGAATATCGTATGAAATGTTAGTATGATTAACGTAATGAACATTGTATGGTTAATTCACATAGATGGAAATGTACATGTTGGTAAGTATTGAACACTTGGGGATCTTTCATCGGTTGGTTTATGTCTTTCATTGTGATCTGTTGATTGTAGTATGCATGTATTTATACTTTAGTTTAACAAAAAACAAGTTCTAGTCTATGTGTATCCTTATTTTCAAGGATCTCTAAGCAAGGGATTACAAGAGATGTTCCAAAAATGATAGATGATGCACTATAAAGATCATGTGAAGAATTAGAAAAATGGCATACATGTGAAAGAGTAAGTAATTTGATCAATTCTCTACATTATATTCAAGAAGGTTCAAAACCTTACAAATGCATAACAACCATTTGGTGTTCAATACCATAAAAGGTACAAGTAAATCAATACATCTCCATGATTTAAGGGAGAAATGGATTTGGATGTCCTAGATAACTAGATTAACGTGTTCATACCACATGATCAATAATTTCTCTTATTATGTTTTCTTTTCCAAAAATTCTCTCTTGGGGAAACAACCTAGTAGTCATGTAGGATAACTTTTTGCACCTAAAGTTCCTAATCCATATGTCAAAATTCGCTGATCTTTTGATGAACTTTTGTAGGTGAGCAAAGATCGTAAAATTAACCTTTTGGCTTTCCTACATTTATGGAGCTCTTTGTAGAACTCATAGAGTGTGAGGTGGTCTAAAAGTTCCATTTTAAAATGTTCGCCCAATACCTACCAATAAGATCCCCCAATAGATATTAAAGTACTTTTTGCACAAATGGACCAATCAAAAACCAGGAAAAAGAAAAGAAAAAAAAAAAGTGAATGACTAGTGGTGTTCATGGTGATTTTTTGGCATTTTTGTGTACAGTTACTAGAGTTTTTTTGGGTAGTAATTTGGGGGAAGGTAATGATTAACATGGTGGTATTACATAAATGGGCAACAACTGGCTCAATTCCCATACTACACATGAGCACATGAGAGTGACTTAAATACACTTAAGGATGCATGTAATCATTTTTTAGCAATGCTTTAAAAGTCTTTTTATCTAGTTGGAAGCAATGATGATCAATGTTTAAATTTTCTCAATTTCACCAAGGCCAAAATTGATTAGTATAGGAATACCAAAAAAAAAATCATCATTTGGCGTCCTAGGTGTTTAAGGTTTAGAGAAAAGTATTGTGTTGAAGTATAAGTCAAGATTGTGACAAAATATCTATTAGAGTTGATAAATAGCTATATAGAAGGCCAATTAATCTATAACAATTCTTGTACAAAATACACTGGTAAATAATCCCTGAAAATGAGTTTAAAATGGAAAATGAAAAGAATATTGGTGCACATATTCATTCATTTTATTAATTACAAAAAAACCATTATATCACATTAACTAAGATTTTTCAATATTAGATTAAAGTGGAAAAGCAATCTTGGAGTAAAATACCACAAGATTGAGAAACTAAAAATGAAAAATCAATTTTCTAATTAAAACTTCCTAATTAACTCAAAGATAATATGTGGATTTATTAGTTTTACACCAATACCTCTTCCTCAAATAAAACTAGAAGAAGCACCAAAAAAAATTTTAAACATCACATTCCAAATTATGAATTTTCTTTATTTACAACTTTCATCAAAATCTTAATCAAACACTCTATCTTTTACCCAAGCTCCAAAATCAATTGTAATAAAGAGCTTTTCCTAATACCAAAATTGTTAATTCTTGAAATAGATAATTAAAATTGAAGTCACAATATGATCTTAACTAAGCACTTAAAATTTACCCAAGCTCACAAAGTCAAATATAACTTGAGAACTTTTGCTTAATACCAACAATGTAAAAACTTTTAAGTAAAAATTGACCAGGCATGGTAAAATTACTTCCCCAACTATGAATTATTTGTCTTTACACATATGTTTAAACTTCTAGAAAAATTTCAATTAAATGATTTATATTTCATAAGACCCAAAAACTAATTATGATTAAAGAGTCTTTCCTAATACTAACATTCTTAATTATCGAAATAGATAAAGAGAATTGAAGTTGTGACAAAATTTTAACTAAGCCCTTAAATTTTACTAAGCTCACACAGTCAATTTTAATTGAAGAACTTTATTATTATTATTATTTTAATAGGTAATGAGCCAAAGTCGAGATTATTTATTATTTGTTGAGGTTAATTATTATAATGTGTTAAGCTTAAGTGGACTCAAACCTAAGACCTCTCAGATAAGGGTCACAAATTACCATTGTGTTGTAGACTTTTGCCTTTAATCAAAATATTAAAAATTCTTTAAGTAAAAAATCACCAAGCAAAAAAAATTAAGTCTCAAACTATGAGTTTTTTTATCTTCATATCTACTCTTAAACCTGATAGCAAATCTCAATTAAATATTTTACAAGACTCAAAAAAAAATGATTATGATTAAAGAGGCTTTCCTACTGCCAACATTCTTAATTCCTAAAATAGCTATTATAAAAAATGAATCCACCAATCATGGCAAAACTCTATCCCTAGTAGAAATGGTCATAAGACAACTTAGAAGAAGTCAATTTATTGAAAGGCAATCATATAACTTAGAATAAGACTTCAAACTATATTATTTAAAACACCAAACATAAAGAACCTTTGCTGAGTACCAATATTATAAATTCTTTCAACATTCTTAATTCCTAAAATAGCTATTATAAAATTTGAATCCACCAACCACGGGAAAACTCTAGCCCTAATAGAAATGGTCATAAGACAACTTAAGATAAGACAAATTATTGAAAGATAGTCATATAACTTCGAATAAGACTTCAAAATAGATTCTTTAAATATCAAATATAAATTTTTTTGGTTTAATACCAACATGATAATTCTTTAAATACCGTACATTATAAAATTGCATTCTTAATTACAAACTTTTTGTCTTTACATCGAGTGAGACAAACAAATCTCAATTAACTACTTTACAACTCAAAAATCAATTATGATTAAAGACAAATATCAACAATTAGCCAGGCGAAATACCATACATTATAAAATTGCATTCTTAATTACAAACGTTTTGTCTTTACATCGAGTGAGACAAACAAATCTCAATTAACTACTTTACAACTCAAAAATCAATTATGATGAAAGACAAATATCAACAATTAGCCAGGCGAAACTCTTAGAAAAGACAATTTATTGAAAGAACCCAATATGACTTTATGATGTAACTTAGGATAAGACTTCAAGATGAAACAATAATACTTTTCAATGTTCATCCCTTGAGCCCCATATAGTCCCTTCCCCATCACATTCATTTATCCATTCACAGTCTTAAAACGTAGTACAACATTTCATAGGGAAACAATTCAATCCTCTAGAACACTCTGGGCTTGGCAACGATGACGGAATGATTTAAGATATGGAGACTGAACTGCCTATCCTTCTCAGTGGTGTCAACATGAGCCTGCCCGGGGGGAGGAAGGAGCTTGAAGTTTTGAACGAGGTGGCCAAGAACAAGACCAAGGATGGGCAACGCTAGGATGATCCTCGGGCAGCTGCGGCGGCCCACGCCGAAAGGAAGGTAGCGGCAATCGTTGCCATTGGCCTCCGTCTTCTTCTCTTCCTCCAAAAATCTCTTGGGCCGGAACTCCTCCGGCTTCTTCCACTCCGCCGGGTTGTTCGCCAGAAACCACGCGTTAACCAGGATTTTACTCTCGGCGAGGATGTCGTAGCCGTCGAGCTTCGCTTCATGCAGGTTCATGTGCGGCACCAGCAGCGGGATCGCCATGCACAGTCGCAGTGTCTCCTTCACCACCGCCTGCAAATATGGTAGATTCGCTATGTCTGGCTCCGTGATCTGGATTCCTAAGCCCAGTACGATGTCTAGCTCCTCTCGTAGCTTCTTCTGGATCTGTGGGTGGTTCACCAGCTCTGCTATGCCCCACTCTATTGAGGCCTGCTTCTTTTGGTGAATGAGCGGGCAAAGTAATAACCCCTTCTCACAGGCGCGAGTGCAAATTAAAAAATGAAATTCAAATCTAACTGCAGCTGTCCCTATCACCGTCTAACCGCAGCTGTCCCTATCACTCGCGAGAGTTAAAAAGATCCGTAATGGGAAACGGAATAGGGACAGAATGTTGGATGGGCCCACACCAGCTACCTAAGCAGTCAAAGCTTAGTGTGTGATGGTTAAGCCTGGCCAATTTTGAGTAGGATTGAAAATTTGGTGCAGGCTCCGTGGCAACTAAGGATGTTGACTATTGATGGATGCCCTAAATTACAAATAATTCCAAAATCCATAGGACTTCTAAAGAATTTGACTCACGTCTCTCTCAGTTGTAACAGCAAGTTGAAGGGTCTTCCAGAGGAATTTTGCTGTCTTCAGTCGTTGGAGCATCTGCAGTTAACTTACTGTTGTAATCTAAAAGTACTGCCTAAAAGTTTTAGTGAATTAGGCAAACTTCGGCATCTAGATTTGAGCGGTTTAAGAAATTTGAGGATGTTGCCTGATCCATTTAAGCGGCTGAAGTTGCTGCAACATCTTATTCTAAAGGGGTGTTGTAGGCTCTGCGTACAGCCAGACATCATGCAGAACATGACATGTTTGGAGTATTTCAATATCAATGGTTGCAGCGAATTGAAGGAGCTCTCCATTCACATCACAAATCAGATCGACTTGAAGGAGCTCTATGCAGAGTACATCTGTTTAAGGAGACTGCCAATGGACATTGGTAAACTTAGCAACTTGAGAGTGATGAAGATCGCTTCGCAAGCATTAGCAGAGACTTTTGGGGATCTGAATCATTTAGAGCATCTCGAATTAACAAGCTTAGGAGTGGAGTCATTACCAGAGTCATTTAAGCAGCTGAATAATCTTCAGACCCTGAAAATAAGAAAATCCCGAATCAGAGAAATGGATTTTGGGAGGGGGAGAATACACTTCTTCATTGTGCAACCTCCAGAAGATCAAACCGAGTGAAACAGAAGTGTGCAGGATTCCAATTTCTGAAGAATGCTGTCCACGCCTTAAAATTGTCAAAGTTCTGTTCGGTAGCTGTTTAAGGGAGGCTAAGATCCTTCCAACTACTGTGGAGGAAATAGATATTCACGATTGCCCAGAATTGATTACGTTTCTAATTTCTACAAAACCAGCTGCTCTGAAAACAATTGATCTGTACCATCTTCAGAAAATTAAGAACATAGAAAATTTACAAGGCTGTACATTATTGGAGCAGATGATAATAAGGGACTGTCCACAGTTGAATGCACTTCCAAATTTTGGAAGATTGGTTTCTCTTAAAAAAATTGTATTGGAAGGTCTTCACGACATTGAGAGCGTAGATGGTCTCCACCAGTGCACATCATTGGAGTATTTAACTATAAATGACTCTCCACAGTTGAGTGTACTTTCATGTTTTGAAAAACTAGCTTCTCTATATTATGTTTCACTGCTCAGTCTTCCCAAAATTGAGAAGATAGAAGGTTTACAATACTGCACATCATTGAAGGATATCCGAATAATAAGCTGTCTAGAGTTGAATGTGCTTCCAAGTTTTGAAAAATTAGCTTCTCTGAATAAAGTTGTACTTGAAAGCCTTGACAAAATTAAACAGATAGAGGGTTTTCAGCACTGTACATCATTGATGGATGCAAGTATAATCAGCTGCCCACAGTTGAGTGTCCTTCAAAGTTTTGCAAAATCAGCTTCCCTGAACAATTTTGAACCGACGAATCTTCCCAAAATTGAGAAGATAGATGGTTTACAAAACTGTACATCATTGAATTGTATAACAATAATGGACTGTCCGCAGTTGAGTGTGCTTGTATCTTTTGGAAACTCAGCTTCTCTCGGTGAATTTAGAGTGAAAAAGTGCAAGAAAGTGGTGAAGTTAGACTGTTTACAGCACTGCTCAGCATTGAGGGAACTGGAGGTAGAAAATACATGTTTGGGGTTCCATCCATATAGAGTTTGCGGCAGATGCAAGTCCTTGAGCCTTGGATTCCAGAGGTAACGTCTAACTGTTATTAAAAGTTATGAATTCTAATTATTTTCATCATTTACCTATGTTGTATTTATCTCTTCTTTTCCTTTTCGGGCAGAAACAGAAGTGCCCAGCAAGACTAGGGGTGATAATACATACGAGGGCAATACGTGACACGGTGTCAGTTATAAACCATCCAGACTTTCCCAGTCTTCCTGTCATTCGCTCATTTCAGAAGAAAAAAATCCCTTCCTTTCGCTCCTCGCGGAATGCGTGCCTAACATTAAAAGGGCGAGGAAAGTTTTCTTCCGAATGGAATGCCGCAATGCTGTATTTGGTCATCAATTGCGTCTCTCTAAATAGGGATTCGAATATATGGCTCGATGGTGGGTATTCGTTTCGTCAAGTTGAGATGGAAGATGGCAAATGGATATTGATAACTCTCTTTTCACCTGTGAAGTCCGATAGAGTCTCAATGAGGAAGGCGGACTCCACGGGTTCAATTGAAGTCGAAAAGGGAATGCTTTTGATGGGAGACGAAAATGATGTTAGGGAGGCTTTCTGGCGCACGGTAGCACGCGTCGGACATTGATATTCTTCGTCAAACAAATTGACAATAATGAAACCGATGATTAAATTTGCTTCCTATTAATGGTCATACTATCCAGAATAAAATATATTAGGATCATGATTGTATTTATGAAACTTGGAAATGTTTATGATTTGTTTGGAGAGGTAATAATTTGGTATTATCTTTTTAGCTTTTTATTCAATATTTCTATTTAATTTTATATATAATATTAATATAATCAAAACAAAATTTAAATATATTATTATCATTCACTTTAGTTTAAATATTTATATTTTTTTAATAACTGTTGAAATAAATTAGTTACTGTAACAACCTTTATGACACTACCATCTCTAGATAAATTGTATAGTTGACCAATTTTTAAAAAATCTAAAGCATAATGGATTTTTCGTAAATCTGAAAAAAAAAAAATTGACTTTGTTTTGTCGCCTACGTACATGCATGCATGGAGATCGACAATCATGTGCAATTAATGAATAAAACAAATACACTATAGATTGTTTTAATGATTAATATAATATAAATTTCATATGTCTTGTATAATTTAAATAAATTTATAATTGAATATAATTTAGATTTGGTACATTTTTTAATTTAAATAAATTTATAATTTTATATGAATATTTAATGAGTTGTTAATAGGAATCAAATATTATCATTACTTCATGTACATAAATTCATTTGAGAATTATTAAAATAAAAATATAATGTTCTTTACATTATTTAAATAAATTAATAATTTTTTTATAATTTTAAATTTTTTTTCTAATTTTTTTTTTTATAAAAATAATATTTATAAAATTGATGGCCTAAGATTTTTAAATTATTTAAAGACAATGTATTATATATTTATAATTTATAGAAATGTTATTTTCTACACTTTCACTTTTTACATTGCAATGTACATTTATAAATATTCAACTACATATGAAATTATAGGTTTATAAACATCTAAATATTTTTAAATAATATAATATTTGGATTTTAACTTGTTTCAAAATATTTAGATTGTGTATTAGTATTTTCTTTTAAAGTTTTGTTTCGAAATAAGCAATTTTATTACATATTTAGGAGTATCAAAGTTTTGTTAAAGATTTTTTATTACATGTTTGAAAATAGACTTATATTTTACTTTAAATTTCACTAATGTGAACATAAGACTTAAAAAATAATTAAATTATTCATATATATTGTCTCAAGTTATTTAATTTAAAAATTTAATATGAAAAAATATAATGATATGTTATTATTAAAATAAAATCAAAATTTTAACTTTTTAAAATTTAATATTATTTCCAATAGAAGGAAATAAATTAAAAAAATATTTATATAAAATTATTTAAATAAAATAAAAGAATATGCCAAATCTATTAACTCCTAAAATAATCTCTATCATACAATTTATAAGTTCTGACAATATTTAGTTTTGCTTAGCAAATGCCGATACAAATAATAAGGTGCATGTCAATGTCTATGCATGTATCTACTTAAGGGATGACATCCACCAGCACAAATATGTTCTACCATAGCCGGTGCCTTTTTATTGTGGGTAGAAGTAAGAGAAGGTTTTTAGACTCTGCAACAAACATGTGCAGACATCGACAATTGAGACATTTGAGGGATTTTATGTGTGATTACGAGTTATAAGAGAAAAGAAAATCTCTTTGAAGGATGTAAATCGCTCTATGTCCTAAAATTGTTTGAAATTGTTTGGGCATATGGTAACTAAGAATATTTTTAAAAAAATGTTCTTGTGCAGATTTCAAGATTTGCATTCTTATAGAGATAATCGTTTATTTTGAAGGGAAGCATTTGATACAGCTCTTTGTGTGACTGTAATATGTATTTCTAAATTTATTGAGCTATTAATATGGCTGGTACTCAGATGTATAATGTTCAATGGTTAGTAAAATGTGTCATGATGCGTGGAGTAGAAACACAAGAAAATCTATAAATCAAAATAACAATGAAAAATAGAGTGGATATAATTACACATGATACAATTCTAAGAAAATTTAGTTGATTGATTAGGCTTCATTTTCAAAATTTCATATTTGTGTGATTGTATGTTTTAGTATTTGAAAACTTGATTGAGTTGTTAATAAACTATTGCTAAGATGTCTAATGTTCAATGGTTAGCAAAAAATTACATGAGCTATTGGAAATGTGCGATGAAGTGATTTTATAAATAAAATATTTATTTGGACTAGAAATAGTATAGACAATATTTGAAAGAAACAACAAGTTAAAAGTGATGTTAAAAATGAAGGAAGAGATAACATGAATGACCATATTCCTAAATTGATATACTTAAGATATCAACTTGTAATGGTGAAGATTGAGTATTGAACTCTAAAATGATTTTTAAAAAACTTAATTGAAATTCTTTGTGACCTGTATAATGATTTCATTTGTTTACTAGAACTAATTGAAAATTTGCAGAATATTAAACTATCAAAAGTGTATGATACTTTGTTGAATGAAGGGGGAAGTCTTCAAAAAAATTCTAGTGATTCTAGCTAGAGTCAAGTACCAAGGGGTTAGAGGAAAATGCAAGATTTACAATCAAAGTAAATGATATCAAAATCAAAAATCAAATCATTAAGAGAACCAATAAATAAATAATTAAAGGTAGTGGTAATAACAAAGGGATCATTAAACTAAACAAAATTATAAAGGTAGGAAAAATGAATGGAGAAACCAATGAAAAATGAATTTGAAAGGAAAAAGTACTATCATATATTATGACTATTAAAAAAAAGAAAGACATTAAAAGTTATTAATGTTCTAAGAAATCACAAAAAATGAATTATCTATAAAAGAAATAAAAAAAATTCTCAAGAAGAAGGTGATCATCATATAATTATAGCTTCTTTATCTTTTTATAGAAATTCAAATAATGCATGAATATTGATGTAGTACTAGTTAACATACAATAAAAATATTTTTAGGTCATTAGAAAAAACACAAGATGTAAGAATGTTTCTTAGTGATGATAGTACACTAAAGATTGAAAGAAGAGGTACAATTATAATAAAAGGAAATCATGGTAAACATTTGAAAATAGCTCATATGAATCTTTTAGGTCTATGTTAATCAAAGATCTTCCTTTAGGGAATCAAATAACTCAACGTGGTTATAAGGAAAACTTCTATCAAAAATCCCACATCGAACAAAGGAGCTAGGTACATTTTGACATTCATTGATGACTTTTCTAGGAAACTTTGGGAATACTTACTGAAAACAAAGAATGAAATATATATAGAAAATCTGAAGCGTTTAAAATCTCAAGCGTAGAAAATGATCATTTTGTGAGTATCCACTTGAGAGAAATGATTATTAGAAGTAATCCTTAGCAAAATGGTGTGTATAAGACGGAATTTAAGATTTAATAAGATGACAGGTTATATGATACAATCTAAGGATCTTCCGTTGTTTCCCTTGTTTTAAAAATTAAGGAAGCCTCTACATGGTTTGAAAATATCCAAGGTTTTTATATGTTCAAATTGATGAATAGTTGTGATCTCAATGCTTTTAATTTTCATGATTAATTTTTAGATTTTTTTCTTTTTTCTTTTGTGGAGGATTACGTGCCGGCTCTTAAATTCAAAGTTTGAAAAGAACCTTTTAAACGGAATAGTTTACTGTTTTCAGTGATGAAAGTATGCGAACGGCTTAAACATCACACACTAAGGCTTGATTCCTAGTGTAAAAGTGTTAAATAGTCAAAGTTTGACTTACTTTTCCAGGCTTAATTTCTTCCTTAATGTATGATGTTTAAGGCTGGCTGAAAGTAGAAGGGATGTCGTAGATTTTTGTCACATATTCCACCTTGTTTTGGATTCCATGAGGCACAACATATAAGCCGTCCATTTCTGTCTGAAGACAAACAACAGAGACATATTAGACGTTAGACCAAACATGGGCAATCCGCAACGTAATTAAAAGGAGAAATGTGAACTTCTTACTGGCTCTCCAATGTGAATTCCTTGTCTTTCACCAGTCAGATAAACCAAGGAGTCCGAGTAAAAGTGTGTAGTGGAATCGAGGGAAGGAGAAGGGGCACTGGTTGTGTTCTGGTCGAATGATCCTGCTACCTTCTCTGACATTTCTGAATCGAAAGCTGGTAGGCGCAACCCCAGTGTTTCACGCATTTCCCTTTGATATATCCCCACAGCAATTGGGTCCTGAAACCTGCATTCAATTTAACGGCTTGCGACGGTCATCAATGTCACTATTTCCGATCTGAGCAAAACGCGGCATTGTATTCAACATTTAACTAATTGCGGTGGCCATCAATTGAATTAGAGGCATCTTTTGTGATACCCACCATCGGAATCTATCGACAGCTGATCTGTCATCCGCAGTGTCTTCAAAGGCTTCATACCATGTTGCGCTGATTACAAATCTGATAGATCCCCTTGACATTTCTGAAAATCATGGACACCATCCCTCTCCACCTATTCTGCCATTGTAGAATGAACATATATAAATATAATTTAGATTTCATACATTTTTAAATTTAAATGAATTTCTAATATTTATATGAATATTTAATGAATTGTTAATAGAAATCAAATATTATTATTACTTCATGTACATAAATTCACTTAAGAATTATTAAAATAATATTATAATAGTTCAGTATATTCTTTTAATTATTTAAATAAATTTATAATTTTAAATGATTTTTTCTAAATTTCTTCTTTCAAATAATCTTTATAAAATTGATGACTTAAGATTTTTAATTTTTTTTAAGACAAAGTTTTATATTTGTATAATTTATAAAATGTTATTTTCTACACTTTCACTTTTTACATTGCAATGTACATTTATAAATATTTAACTACATATGGAATTATAGGTTTATAAACATACTTCTAAATATTTTTAGATAATATAAAATGAGGGTTTTAACCTATTTCAAAACATTTAGATTTTGTTTTAATATTTTCTTTTAAAGTTTTGTTTCAAAATAAACAACTTAATTAAGCCAAGAGGCTTTCTACAGTGGCAACAATCTTCAATGTAAACATTTTCCATTTTGAAAAAAAAATTGACGTTCATTTACATGTCAGAAAAACAAAAATAGAAATAGACTAAATATAATTATAATCAAGATCTTGAAAATTGTAAAGAGGAAATGGAAGTAAATATGAGGCAGATCAAGAGTCTCAAATCATTTCCTCACACCACTTAGGCTCACATAAATATGCGATGATGAAAATTATGGGATTATGAAAGTAGACACCTCGAGAAGGATATCATTCATATATATATATATATATATAAGTTAGTTACATATTAGGAGTGTCAAAGTTTTGTTAAAGATTTTTTTTTAAAATGATAGTTTTATTAAATAATGGGCGCTAATATTTCTTTTTATTATTATTCTTGAATAAATGACAAATTACGCTTAGAAAATGACATGTTTGAAAATAGACTTATATTTTACTTTAATTTTCACTAATATGAACATAAGACTTCAAAAATAATTAATTTATTCATATATATTGTCTCAAATTATTTCATTTAAAATTAATATGAAAAAGGATTGTTGGTGTAAATTAGTACTTTACTAATTACACTTACTTAAGTTTACTTAGGTTAATGCATTAGTTAATTACTTTGCATTATTTTTATTATTTTTATTATGAGACACTTAGGAGTTTGTGCAACTTTGTGATTTGTAATGTTGACAACACAGGAGTCTGCACCTTTATTTGAGCACATGGTGTCTACAACACTGTTTTGCGTGTTCCACTCTTCTAGGCTTATCCTCTCATCACCGCACTTACTTCCGTGCTTAATGGAGGATAATCCATATCTGGTGGACATGTGCTTGGTTGTTTGACACTTCATGGTGCTAACTTCTATGCATTCTAGAAGTTCTCCTATAGCCTTTATAATCAGGCACTCCTAGTGTATTAGCATCACATTCTGAACAGAGCAATGTATTCGGACATACTCTGATTAATTGATCATATCCTTCTTTGGTCTACTGTGTGCTTGTGTTTGAGTTCTTGGTTCTTGGGTGAATTTTTCCCTTAAGCAAATTCTTACATGGTATCAAAGCTTGGAGACTTTCTCATCACATAGCCGTTCGAGACCGCTTGCATGCTTCATCACCTCAGCCTGAATCCAGAGTGCTGTAGAAATTGGGAGCATCCAGCATCAGATCTGACCTCTCCATTGCGTTCGGAATGCTGAACCGGTGAAAATCAACTATAAGCATGCCTACTTTGGCTCAAAGTCGACCGTGAGGCAAAAATTTTTTTACAAATCGGAACCCGAAAGCCCTGATTTGCGATATGGGTATGGTCTTTTTCACAGATTTATGAATTTATTTTCGGATTTGTAATTTCTCTGTAATTTTCCGTCAATGTATTTTAGGAAATATTTTTGCCTATCAGAGAAATTTTTTTTAGCCGAACCGGGCAGTAACACCCCGGCTCGACTCTGCATATTTGGCAGATTTTTTAATAACTCGCAGGGTTTATATTATTAAATCTGCGAACAACAAGTCGCAAGCCGTACAAATCAGCGACACCTTCAAACCGGCGATAGTTCACAAGCCGGTGAACTACACACAAACCCGGCCGCCACCACTTTACCACTACAACTGTGGCCCTTTTGTTTTAAAGATTGCAGAGATCAACCACACACTCAATGTGGGATTTTTCTTTGTGAACCCCGGCGACATCTGCAAACTTCGGCAGCGGTTTCGGCACTGCGAGATAAATCCTGCACGCTGCTCGCATTTTTTGGCATCGGCGGTAGACTTCACGCCCGCAACGATTTTACGGCACCGCTGTTTTTCGAAACCCTGACATCGCAGGGTATTATTTCGGCCGCCAACGGCACGATATTTCCGATGGCAACTGATCTCCGACCCCCCGCACGTCAAGGTTTTTCGGCGTCATCGTCCCGCAGAGGTTCTCCCGCGCTCTGCTTTCCGGCGAGGTTCCCACTGCTCATGTTCTCCGGCAACTGCATAAACCCTCGGCCAACACACCACATTTCACATGCCAACAACATCTTTTTAGGGGGGGGGGGTTCTTATTTTCTTGGAGGTTCTTTTCATTGATCCATCATGGAAGAGGATGATTTGATTGATTTGCAACCAGACAACTATCAGGAATGGAGTCAACTAATGGCCAGATATCTCTCTCAGCATAATGCACTACCATATGCGCCTGATCTTGAGTATACTGTTGCTCAAGTTGACATCCTTCTAACTATTCTTTGTCGCTATATGGATTATAAAACTATGAAAAAAATGTTCAAAATTAAGTCATCTGATCCATATCAGTTTTGGATGTATCTTTGGGAGACATTTGGAGATCCAGCTATTCCTCCATTCCCACAAGATCTCCTAACTCTAGTTGTAGCTGACACTTCTTCAGATGAGATCACACCTCCAGCTCCTGTTGCTCCTACTGATCCTGTTCTAGCCACAGATGCTTCGAAATCAGTGCAACAGGATACTTTATGTCTTCCTACTCTACCTTCATGCGAAGACTTCCTTTCAGACATTGCACATTTGTTCGTGGAGTCTCACATTGAAGATGTGGGAGACATTCTTGATGACATCCGTCTACTTTTTGAGGCGGACACTTCATCTTTTGCCGCAGTGATAGATTCATGCACTTTAGCATTGTAGGGTACACATGGTCTTCCAGGTGCTGATTTCTTGCCAGACATTTCAGCTCTGTTCTTGGAGTCACACACAGTTGATATGGGAGATTTTTATGATGATTTCTTGCTTCTCTTTGCTGAGAATGATTCTTCTACAGTTATTGTACATTCTCTACATGATCAATCATTTCAGGTTGGTGTGATTGTGGATACTTATGTCCAACATCTGCAAGTGATCTCTCTCACATTCGAGAAGACTGTTGGTGTCATGACACAGGTTTTAGAGATACCAGTCATCATTGAGATTCCTTCTCCATCTAGGGGACACTTCTCGCCTGTACCCTTGCTAATGTTTCTTCTAAAGGGGAGGAACATTGTTCAGAGGTCGTGGATCAGCTTCTTCATCGGAGCACTTCTCACTGATTGGCACACTATTTTTAAGGGGGGGGGGACTACCTCGTCTCTTTCTTCTCTTTTTTGGGGGGGACTTTTTCCTCATAGGAGGTTTTGTCTTTCTCCATTCTTTTTTGTATATATTGGATGTATTTATCTCTCTTTTTGGGGGAGGGTTTTTCCCATGAGGTTTTCCCTCTTTTCCCGCTTTGTGGGAGATTTGCATTTTCATTATGTACATGGGTACCTAACATGGCCTAGTAGCCGGGACCCATTATGCATCTTCATCCTAGATTGTAAGCTTAAGCGCATTCCCCTAACTTGCACTTAAGGGGGGGTGTTGGTGTAAATTAATAATTTACTAATTACACTTAAGTTTACTTAGGTTAATGCATTAGTTAATTACTTTGTATTATTTTTATTATTTTTATTATGAGACACGTAGGAGTTTGTGCAACCTTATGATTTGTCATGTTGACAACACAGGAGTCTGCACCTTTATTTGAGCACATGGTGTCTACAACACTGTTTTGCGTGTTCCACTCTTCTAGGCTTATCCTCTCATCACCGCACTTACTTCCGTGCTTAATGGAGGATAATCCATATTTGGTGGACATGTGCTTGGTTGTTTGACACTTCATGGTGCTAACTTCTATGCATTCTAGAAGTTCTCCTATAGCCTTTATAATCAGACACTCCTAGTGTATTAGCATCACATTCTAAACAGAGCAATGTATTCGGACATACTCTGATTAATTGATCATATCCTTCTTTGGTCTACTGTGTGCTTGTGTTTGAGTTCTTGGTTCTTGGGTGAATTTTGCCCTTAAGCAAATTCTTACAAGGATAATGATATGTTATTATTAAAATACAATAAAAGTCTTAACTTTTTTAAATTTAATATTATTTCAAAGTAGAAAGAAATATTCTATTTAAATAAATAAAAATTTGGTGACACATTATATTTATATTAATAATAATATCTAGTTCAAAAAGCTCCTAGAGAAAAGAACCAGAAAAGAAAAACTTTGGTCATTGCCTGATACAAAAAAAGGGATGCAAAAGAAGAAATACTGCATCAAGTGAGAGTATTTATCAACACTAAATTACTTCAAAGTAAAAAATATTTAAATTAAATAAAAGAATATGCCAAATCTATTAATTCCTAAAATAATCTCTACCATACACTTTGTAAGTTCTAACAATATTTAGTTTTGCTAATACATATAAGGTACATGTTGATGCCTATGCATGTATGTACATAGGGGACGACATCCACTATTGTAAATATGTTGCACCATAGCCAATGCCCTTCTATTGTTGGTAGAAATAAGAGAAGGTTTTTAGAGTCTGTAACAGACATGTGCAGACATCGATAGTTGAGACATTTGAAGGATTTTATGTGTGATTATGAATTATAAGAGAAAAGAAAATCTCTTTGAAGGATGCAAATCGCTCTATGTCCTAAAATTGTTTGAAATTTTTTGGGCATATGGTAACTCAGAATTTTGAAAAAAAAATTATTCTCGTGTAGATTTCAAGATTTGCATTCTTATAGAGATAATCTTTTATTTTGAAGAGAAGCATTTGATAAAGTACTTTGTGTGACTATAATATGTATTTCTAAATTTCATTGAGCTGTTAATATGACTGGTACTCAAATTTCTAATTTTCAATGGTTAGTAAAATGTATGATGAAGTGATTTTATAAATAAAATATTTATGTGGAGTAGAAACACAAGAAAATCTATAAATCAAAATAACTATGAAAAATAAAATGGATATAATTACACATGATACACTTCTAAGAAAACTTAATTTATTGATTAGGCTTCATTTTCAAAGTTTCATGTTTGTGTCATTGTATGTTTTTGTGTTTGTAAATTTTATTGAGTTGTTAATAGGCTATTGCTGAGATGTCTAATGTTCAATGGTTAGCAAAAAATTACATGAGATATTGGAAATGTGCGATGAAGTGATTTTATAAATAAAATATTTATGTCGACTATAAACAGATAAGAATCTCTAAATCAAAACAACATGAAAAATAAAATAAAATAAAATGAAATGGATATAATTGTACATGCTACACTTTTAAGAATAAAATAGTTTATTGAATAGGGTCAATTTTCAAATTTTAAAAACAACAAAGGAAATCTTAGAAATTTTATAAATAGTGTTTGA
Organism: Cupressus sempervirens; assembly: GCA_028749045.1. Taxonomy (NCBI): domain Eukaryota; kingdom Viridiplantae; phylum Streptophyta; class Pinopsida; order Cupressales; family Cupressaceae; genus Cupressus; species Cupressus sempervirens. The sequence goes on from CM053789.1 coordinate 206,863,018, forward strand.
AAGAAATAGCAATACAAAAGTGAAGATAAAAGTAAAGGAAGAGATAACATGAATGATCATATTGCTAAATTGATATAATTAAGACATCAACTTGTAATGGAGAAGGTTGAGTATAAAACTTTAAAATGATTTTCAAAAAATTGATTGAAAGTATTTGTCACCTGTATAATGATTTCATTTGTGTATTGGAACTAACTGGAAATTTGTAGATTATCAAATTAGCAAAAGTGTATGGTACTTTGTTGAATGAAGGGGGAAGTATTCAAAAAACTCCTAGTGATTCTAACTAGAGTCAAGGAACAAGGGGTTAGAGGAAAATGCAAGATGTACAATCAAACTAAATGATATTAAAATAAAAAATAAAATCATTAAGATAACCAATAAATAAATAATCAACGATAGTGGTAATAACAAAGGGATCATTAAATTAAACAAAATTATAAAGGAAGGACAAATGAATGGAGTAACAAGAAAAAAATAATTTTTAAAGGAAAAAGTACTATCATATATTATGACTATTAAAAAAAGAAAGGCATTAAAAGTTATCAACTCTCTAAGAAATCACAATAAAGAATTATCTATAAAGAAAATATTTATTTTCTGAAGAAGAGGGTGATCATCATATAATTATAGTTTCTTTATTTATTTTTATGGAAATTCAAATAATGCATGAATATTGATGTAGTACTAGTTAACATACAATAAAAATATTTGTAATAATATTTCTTGGTGATGAAAGTTCACTTAAGATTGAAAGAAAAGGTACAATTATAATAAAACAAAATCATGGTAAACAATCGAAAATAGCTCATATGAATCTTTTAGGTCTATGTTAACCAAACATCTTCTTTTAGGGAGTCGAATAACTCAACATAGTTATAAGGTGGACTTCTATTAGGACAAGTGATTAATCAAGAATACTAATAATGGATACGGAATAACTTGGAAACATGAGTTGAAAGTGATGTGATCTAAAAAATTTTGGCCTCCTTTTATAAGAAAGCTTATATTACTATATAAAAATAATGGCATCAAATGTGTGGTCACTAATATGATCAAAGTTTGTCTAAATTTTCAAAGAGGAATATGACTATGGACTATCCTAGTAAAAGAAAAATAGAAATGTGTGTCAAGAATGCATGGTTGATAAACAACATGGAGATAATTGTGACAGGTATACATGGAGGGAAAGTAAATATCTTGAAATTTTCCTTAGTAATGTGTGGGGTCCTATGAATCTTGCATCAAAGGAAGGAGCTAGGTACATCTTGAAATTCATTGGTGATGTTTCCAAGAAACTTTGGGATTGATGCAGTACTAGATAGAAATTCAAATAATGCCTGTATATTGATGCACTACTAGATAACATACAATAAAAATATTTTTAGGTCATTAGAAGAAACACAAGATGTAAGAATATTTCTTGGTAATGATAGCACACTAAAGATTGAAAGAAAAGGTACAATTATAATAAAAGGAAATTATGGTTAACATTTAAAAATAGCTCATATGAATCTTTTAGGTCTATGTTAACCAAATATCTTTTTTCAGGGAATCGAATAACTCAATGTGGTTAGAAGGTAGACTTGTATCAAGACAAGTGATAAAAGGGGTCCTATGAATCTTTATAAATCCCATGAATCCCACATCAAAGGAAGGATCTAGGTGCATCTTGACATTCGTTGATGACTTTTCTAGGAAACTTTGGGAGTACTTACTGAAAACAAAGAATGAAAAATATATAGAAAATCTTAAGCGTTTAAAATCTCAAGTTTAGAAAATGATCATTTTGTGAGTATCCACTTGAAAGAAATGATAATTAGATGTAATCCGTAGAAAAATGTTGTGTATAAGATGAAATTTAAGATTTAATAAGATGACAGGTTATATGATACAATCTAAGGATCTTCCTTTGTTTCTCTTGTTTTGAAAATTACGGAAGCCTCTATATGGTTTGAAAATATCTAAGGTCTTTCTATGATTAGGTTGATGCATATTTCTGATCTCAAGGTTTTTAGTTTTCATGATTAAAATTTCTATTTATAGGAACTCAATGATGGTGACATCATGATTTTTGTGATTTATGTTGATGATCTTATCATTATACAGGACATAACATGAACAAATGATGACATATAGTGAAAATTGAAACATATATTTGAGATGATATATCTTTTTTCTATACTACTCTCTTCACATGCAAGGATGGTATAAGGATGATGGAATTTATGTCTCTCAAAACAAGTATTCTCTAGACTTGTTGAAACAATTTAGGATAGGAGATTGTGTTTCTACTCTAGGATTAAGTTAAGAAAGGATATAGAAAGGGAGATGTTGATCCTACCTTTTATAGATAATTTCTTTGTAGTCTTATGTATTTAATACACAAACAATTTTTTGGGTGCTCAGTGTGGTTTATAGATTTCTTAGTTCCTTTACAATCCCACATTGTATATAAGCCTAAATAATATTAAGATATGTATGATGTCTCCAATATCATTAAATAAATTACTATATTAATATTCTTTGTTTAGCTAATGGATAATTCATTTATTTATCCCGTGACCCACTATTTTATTTTATTTTTGGTAGCATGTTGGCTAGTTGACTCCTTTTGCAATCCTTTTGGAAGCTTCCCTAAAGCCATCTATAAGGATTGTTTATGTGTTTTTATAGGCATGTATTTGGATTATTTAATTGTACTATATTTTCCTATTGGAGTTTGGTATTCTTTTCCATTTTAGAAATGAGAGATCTTCCCTACTTGTCCATTTAGGTTTCGATGAGATTCAACCCTCACTTAATTTTGTTTGTTATATTAATTTTCTCGAATCTAGGATAGTAGAGAATTATCCATGTTTGCAAATACAATTAAATTATGGATGAAAATTTGTATATATTTTTGTTTATGCATATATCTCTATTGGCAAGTATTACTAGTATTTAATTATTATTTTCTTTTTCTTTGACATCACTAAAGTAACTAGTATTGCACCTTTCTCACCTTCTTCACTACCCACTAATACCTCTAGATATTAAGTTTGACCCTATTAAAATGCTTGATAAATTATCTATATAGTGCATTACCTCCGTCTTGGACATGACATGGCACTTTCCCTTGCATTGTATAGATACATTTTCTCAAGTAACCCTACCCGTACACCTCAAATACACTAATTCCATTGTATACTTTCCTTGCTTATCATATGGTTATCCATTTCCCACATCTTCCTACAAAAGAGGTCAAATAATCTTCATAACATGACTTCATTATCAAACTCACTGTATGAATTCCTCACTCTTATCATACATAGGATCTTCTCCCTACTGTACAAATTGGTTTTTCAACCACTACAACATATATCGTAGGCATAATTGAAAATTTCTCATCTCTTTATAGAGCTATAAAAAATTACACTTCTGTTAGATATGGTGAATTTTACAAGTTGTGAGTAACACTAGATGCCAACAAGATCTTGATCAATAAGAAAGATAGGTGAGTAAAGTGCTGAGATGGTGACACTTTTATGGGAACTAACAAGAGGACAAAAAAAGAGTGAAAATTTTTTGAATGGAAAAAAATAACTTAGTGAGACCTTGGACAAATAGAAAGAACAAATAAGAACCTTCAAGTTTTGGTAGAAGGAGGGATGATTAGAGGACACAATCAACAAAGAGATAATTTTGTCAACAAGAGTCTTTGCATAGAGAACTCCTACACATGACCAATGATGGTGAAATTTCCTGAATGGTTAGAAAATGGGGAACAAGAATATATCTTCCTTTAGATGTAAGATCAATTCCAACAACAATGATTTGATGTCATATTTGGAGAAGAGTTATCCTTCAAGGAACATGTGGATTTACAATGAGATATTCTAGGAGATAAGGAAATTAAAATAATGACATTAAAATAGATATTGGCAAGATATATTTATTATTCTTTGATGGGTTTGGGCTTACATTAACATGACCATGAATTCAAAAGGTTGATATGTACTTCTAGCTCAACCCAGTGGTTGAATAAAAGACAAACAAGTTTGCAATACTTTACTTGAAAAGAATTACTAATGATTGGTGGCACCATTATATGGTCAGTTGTGACCATGATTAAGTCACTTCATATGTTAGTGTCATGTGGAATTTATTAAAAAATTTGACGCGTAGAATCCTTGACTGAACTTCAAGGAGTTTGCACAACTAAAGAAAACTAGATAGGTGGACAACTACATAATAGAATTCTAGAGACTATCATAATTAGTGACTAACATTTCAGAGAGAAGACGTAATTTTTTTTCATGGATGGATTATCAAAATCCTTAAAGGGGTGGGTGAATGGTTTTAACCCCACCATAGTTGTGGCAACAATCAAGAAGGAGTGTGGCATGGGAATGTGGCAGGAGCAACTAGTCAAACTCCTTGTTTTGATTTCTAGTTTTGTTTTGACATGTAATGAATCTAGCCAACTGAGGAGTGTGAGTTTAGACCTTTCAAGGGTCATGTTTTTTTTCTCCTAGATAGATTGTGTCTATTTCAATCTAGTCTAGATTTTTCTTATTTTTTTATTTTCTTTATTGTTTAGCATTTTTGAGAGAAAACCTAAGGGTATAGGTCTAATACCCTAAAGTTCTTAGTAAACTTTGGATTTGATCTAAATATATCCTCTAAGGTGTTTTTACACCTTGTTGCATAGTTTAGAGCCCACAATTTATCATTTGAGGAAATATTGCATAAGTTGTCAACAATGTTGCAATGGCATCAACTAGATCTAGGAGGGAAAAATTGTGAACTTTCATTAAAAATGATGGTTTGAAGGTTCAAACATAATCAAACATAATTAAAGAACCAATTTAATGGTATGTGGAAAGTTTCAAGTGTTAAAATGTACAAATGCTTATAAATGTAAAATGTTGCTCATGACAATGTTGCATTTTGCAATATTGTCACAACAACATTATGACAACATTTTCAAAAACAATTATGATCCATAGGGGCAATGTGTTTAAATTCCTTCAAATGACATTGTGTGGGTTATACATAGTAAGAAGAAAGTTTTTCTATTGAAAATTATGAACTATTGTCATAGTTTTCATGATTTTACATGTTTTTGATTGTGTGTTCATAGTAATGGATTGAAGCTTGAAGTTTTGTAGTTGATCATTGAAGTTCATGATTTTAAAGTCATTTTTTATTTATATTACAAGTTTTTAGAAGTTCATTTGATTAGGTTGTGTAAATCTTTTGTAATTAGACTGTGTGTTGTTCCAGTGTTGAGAGTTTTGGGCAAAATGGCTACCCCATGAGTTCTTGCAGTGAATTCATCACAACCTTAAGGGGAATGGAAGTGGAGCCAGCATGCATTATGTATATAATGTCTTGGGCAGTAGAAAGTTGGTTAACTATTTTTTATGTGATGCACTAGGCAAGTCACACTCACTTGGTTAGGCATTCACAGTGCTTTCAAGAAGCTTTTTGAGGTTTCAAGGTGGCAAATAGCTCAAACCAAGAGGTGAAGAAGGGGAGGGGTGAGTGATGTTTCTATATGAAAGAGAAAGAAGTTTCAAAACAATTTTTCCTAAGTCTTTGAATATGCCCTAGCCAATACTATCATTCATAATTTGAAACTCTTGATTATATGCACAAAAGTTGCTTTCAGTTGTATGGAGGACTTGGGAACCTAAGACCCACAAAATATTTTAGTTTTTTAAAAAAGGTACTCAAATCCATGATTAATTTACCACATTTTTAAGAGAAGTTTGGAGTTATAGTCCAAAAACCCAGTTTGGAGGGCTAATTCAGTTAGGTATGTTTTTTACAATTTTGGAATAGATCCAGGGAATTTGAAGAATTTTTGTGAGATTTTTCCTAGAAGAATAGGTGAAGAATAAAATCACATGTATGAATCCCTCACTCCATGTAGTTGAATAAAATCCAATGATTTCTCAAGAATTGAATTTGGCAAGTTAGTTTACCAATAGTGGAATGTTGTGATGGTTAAGTTGTTGAGTTGTTATCATTGTTATCAAGGTTCAAATCTAATGGGGATGAGGTCCCTCATTTGTGGCCTCACTAGTTCATAGCACCAAGTCAAAGTGTTTACCCTTTTAAGTAAAACCTTATAGGCTAGGAGAAAGCCTAAGTAAGTCCTAAAGAAGATAAGGACTAAGAAAGCAAACTATCTAGTTTTATATCTGATTGGTATTAGAGCCATAAATTGATTATAGTTGTGGTTAGATTTTTTTTTCAGATTGTAGACTTAATTGGAGAAAGAACCATGGTGACCAATGAAGAGATGGCCAAAGAAGTGGGTGAGAGAAATAGAGAAATAGAATCTTTGGAGAAGCCCTAGAGGAAATGAAAATAAAGATAGAAGAAGTTGTTGAGGCAACTAAGAAGAAAGACACAAAAGGAGAGTGTAGTGACAAGGTTAAGAAAAAGATTGTTGAGGAAGATATCATCCCTTAACCAAACCCTCCATTTTCTAAAGAACCATTCCTAAATGCCATCAAAGAATTGGGTAGGAAAGCCTTAGAAGGAATAACTTTGTTTGGTGGAAGGATGGACACAAAACTTTTAATGGAGTGGATTGAAGGGATGGGGAACCAGTTTGAGTGTGAAGGTGTGATTGAAGCATAGAAGGTTAAAGTTGTAAATTCAAGACTAAGAGGGTCTACACTAACATGGTGGAAGCATCTCCAAGAAAAAGTGTAAATGATGGGTAAGAAACCAATTGCTAATTTGAAATCCATGGTAACAAAGGTGAAAGAACAATACTTTCCAGAAGACTATGAAGTTCAATTACACAAGTAGAGGAAAAATTTAAGACATAGAGACATGGATGTGGCAACTTATACTGAAGAGTTTCAAAAGTTGTGTTTGTGGTCAAAAGTCCAAGATGATGAGATTATCAAAGTGGCTAGGTATATAGGAGGTTTGAAGTGGAACATACAATAAGAGATTAGCCTATGGACTCCTATAAAAATCCATAAATGTTTCCAACTTGCTTTGAAAGTGGAAGAGAATAAAAAGAAGAAGGAAGACACAAAATTTAGGAGTAGTGGAAGAGGTAGAGATGGAAGAGGTCAAAGAAGATATGGTTGAAAAGGACTAGATTCTAGGCCACAAGGAGAAAAAAGTTGGCTGAATAACAAGAAGGAAGTTATGGAAGAGGAATTTTCAGTAGAGATAGAGGTTCTAACACTAGTTGGAGAGAAAGGAGCAACTACCAAGGGAGAGGATCCTACTTTTCCACCATGAAGTGCTACCATTGAAATTAGTTAGGAAAACCTACATATAGGTTCCTTGGAAAAGGCTCAACTTCCCAAGGAAGTATAAAAAGAGTCAATTATGCACAAGTGTCTAGCAATAGCAATAAAAAATTTGAAGTACCTTGATAATTCAAAGAAGGATAAAAATTAATGATAAGAAGAACATTGATCAAGGATCCAAACAAAGAAGATCCAAGTCAAAGAAGAGAACTCTTTAGAATTAGATGGGTAAAAGCAAAAACCTGTGTCACCCTTTTGTAAACAAAAAGGCTAACAAAAGTATAATTGTTCACCTTTAATGACATAAATCTTGTATTATTATTTAGAATTTAAAGATAAAATAAACTAATGAAATGTGTAGAAATGGATGAAGTCTAGGATTATAATTTTTAATAATTATTTGGAATAAGAATTGATATATTTTCCTAATTTTTATGGTTGATTTTATAGTTGCTAAAAATTAAAGGTTTAGTTCCCACCACAAAACTATATGGAAATAAATTTATTTCCATTTGAGCTCAAACTATGTTATAGATAATATATATAGCTAGAATGATCAAATATAAAAATTTACTTTAGACCTATATTTTCTATTTTTTAAAGATTCAAATTTCAACTCACTTAAAATTGATAGTTTTCATCTCCCACCACATTTTTGAAAACAAATCTATTCTAACAAAAATAAATATTATTCATTCTTGAAGAGGACTCTCTCCTCTAGAATGTCATATAATTTTTTTAATATGATTTAACATTTTTCTTTCTCAAAACTGATATCTTTTCGAGTGTTAAAATATGTGCTTGTAGAATTTTTTAATTACAATATACTATATCTAATTAAAACATTATAAACTCTATATGAAAATATTTTTGACTTGAGCTCTGTAAAATGGTGTTTATATGTTGCTAAAAAAATATCATAAAAAATAGTAAGAGTTATTGAAACATCAATTTTCTAAAATAATTTGATTTCTTTAGTAATTGGATACAAACTAGTATAAAACATGCATTTAATAGACATTTCTAATTGGAAAAGTGTGAGACCATATATAACTTAGCTAGAATGAATTTATCTACACCATATGTTTGAACAATATTAATTTTTGGATAGAAATACTCAAATTGATTCGTTCTGATAAGTCTTCCTAAAAAGTGACACAACTGTGTAATTTTACCTAGATGTAAAATCATGGAAAAGGTGTGTAGAGTCATCATCGACTCAAGCTCAACAAATAAAGTAATTAGTGAAGAGGCAATTGGTAAGATGAAACTAAAAAGAATTCCACATGCCAATCCATGAAAGGTTGCATGGCTCAACAAAAGACAACATGTTCTTGTGCAAGAGAAAGCATGGGTAGTGTTCACCATAGGGAGATACAAGGATAGAGCGTTATGTGATATTCTTCCTATGGATGCATGCAATCTTCTACTTGGAAGGCCATGACAATTTGATAAACAAGCCATGCATGATGGAACGAAAAATGCCTACTCATTCAAAAAAGATGATGTGACTTTCAAGATTTAGTCCTTGATAGAAGAAGAAGAGATAAAGACCTTGAGTCCAAGTGTGTTCATGGTTGGTGAGAAAGAGTTCTTAAAGACCATACAAGAAGGAGATGAGGGTGGGTTTGCATTATTTTTGAAACCCAAAGATGAAGTTGTTATCAAGAAAACAAAGATACTAATGAAGTACAAGAACTACTTAAACAATATAATGAAATTGTTAGTGACGGACAACCTACAACCATATCTCCTAAGAGATCTATTAGCCATAAAATAGATTTTATTCTTGGATCTATCCTTCAAAACAAGGTTTCTTATAATATGACTCCTCAAAAAAATTAGAAAATTGTTAAACAAATCCAAGAACTCCTAGACCAAGGCCTAATTAGGAAAAGCATTAGCCCATGTGTAGTCCCTACAATTTTAGCACTCAAAAAAGGAGGAACTTGGATAATTTGTACCAACTGTAGATCTATTAATAGAATTAATATGAAGTATAGGTTCCTAATACCTATAATTGAAGACCTAATGGACTATATAGGGGAAGCAAAATACTTCAGCAAGATAGACTTGGAAAGTGGCTACCACCAAATCAGAATAAGAGAAGGGAATGAGTGGAAAACAACCTTAAAAACTATAGAGGGTTTGTATGAATGGCTTGTAATGTCATTTATCTTGTCAAGTGCTCGATATACCTTCAAGGAGCTAATGAACAAGGTGCCAGAGGATTACATTGATAAGTTTTTTGTTGTCTATTTAGATGACATATTAATTTTTATGTGTAAAAACACAAAGCTATGTCATCTTTCAGGTTGACTTATCAGAATGACTATATTTGAGTATTTCCAACCAAAAATAAAATTTGTTCAAACATATGATCTATTAGATAAATTGATTCCACCTAAGTTACATATGGTCTCACACTTTTCCAACTGGAAATGTCTATTAAATGCATGTTTTTATTGTATTTTGTATCCAATTACTAAATACATAAAATTATTTCAAAAAATTGACATTTGAATAACTAATACTATTTTTTATGAATTTTTTTTTAGTAACATATAAACACCATTTTATAGAGCTCAACATCTAGAATATTCTCATATAGAGTTTATAGTTTTTAAATCAGATATAATATATTGTAAATAAAAAATTCTACAAGAATGTATTTTAATACTTGAAAAGATGTCAATTTTGAGAAAGAAAAAAATATTAAATCATATCAATTGTTTTTTAAAATTATATAATGTTTTATAGGATAGAGTCATCTTCTAGAATGCATGATTTTTCTTCTGGTTAGAATAGATTTGTTTTGAAAAATGTAGTGGGAGATGAAAACTATCAATTTCAGGTGAGTTGAAATTTGAATCAATATAAAAGAGATAATATAGGTCTAAAGTGAACTCTTCATTTTTGTCTTTTCTAGCTATATACGTTCTCTATAACAAAGTCTGTGTTCAAAAGGAAATAAGTTTATTTCTAAATAGTTTTGTGGTGGGAACTAAACCCCTATTTTTCAGCATTTTTCAACAACTAAAAAATTACCTATAAAAGTTAGGAAAATATATCAATTCTCATTCCAAATAATTATGCTAATTATAATCCTAAGTTGTATCCATTTCTATACATTTTATTTCTTTACTTCATTTTCAAATTCTAAATAACAATACCAATTTTATGTCATTGAAGGTGAACAATTATACTTTTGTTAGCCTTTTCCTTTACCAAAGGGTGACATAGGTTTGTGCTTTTAGCCTTAGTAAATCTAAAGAGGAGGATATTAAATATTTACAAATTTTTTTCAAGAAATTTCACGAGAAAAAGCTAACGATCAATTTGGAGAAGTGTGACTTTATGAAGCATGAGCTATGTACCTTGGGATTTTCTTATCTCAAGGAAATCTCAAGATGGATCCTAGAAAAGTGTATGCCATCCTAAATTGGCCTACCCCTAAAGTTATAATAGAGGGAAGATAAATTCAAGGCCTAGCCAAATATTATAAGAAGTTCATCAAATATTTCAATGCCATCTGTGCTCCTATTCTAGACACCATCAAAGGTGGACTGAAGGAAACGTTAAATTGGACTCCACAAGAAGATTTGAGAAGAGGATAGCTAGCCAACCTATTCTAGCTTTACCTAGTTTTGACAAGCTCTTTACAATGGAGTTTGATGCTACTAATGTGGCTATTGGGGTAGTCTTAAGCCAAGAAGTGAGGCTAGTGGCTTTTGATAAGGAGAATCTCTATGATACAAACAGGAAATACCCCTCCTACAACTTATAATTGTATTCTCTAGTCCAAGCTCTAAGGATGTTGGGGAACTATTTTCTTCCAAAATAATTTTTGGTATTCTCACACAACCAAGCCCTTAATTTCCTTAACTCCCAAGATAAGCTCAGTAGAAAGCCTATGAAATTGGTAGAATACCTACAAGCTCACATCTTTAACATCAAGCACACGAAGGGAGTGTAGAACAAGGTAACCGATGCATTAAGAAGGAGACTCCTAATAGTGCAAGAGGTTTAGTTGCAAAGAATTGGTATTGATATGTTCAAAGATCCATTTAATGATGATGAATACTTTGAATAAATTTATGAGGTATGCGAGGAGTTCAAGAAGAATTTCCATGGTGAGATTTCTGATTATTCACTGTAGAATGATTTATTGTTTAAAAGGGAGTCAACTTATTTTTCCTAGAGGGTCAATGAGGAAAAATTTGATCCAAGAAAAACATAATAGGGCACTTAGTGATCATTCTGGAGTCAACAAGACTCAAGAGTTAGTCAATAGGTTCTATTTTCGGCCTAAGATAAATGGAGATATTTGGCAGTATGTTGAGAGTTGTATAGTGTGTCAAAAGGAAAAGGGCACATCCACTAATGTTGGTCTTTATTAGCCATTTCCAATTCCTAGCAGCCTATGGGAGTAAATAAGTATGGATTTTGTAGTAGGCTTACCAAGGACTAGGCAACGTTTTGACAAAATTTATGTGATTGTGGATAGATTTAGTAAGATACAACATTTTGTACCTGGCAAGACCATATATGATCCTTATTATATTGTACACTTATTTTTGAAAGAGGTGGTTAGAATCCATGGACTACCTATGGGCATTTTTTCAAATAGAGAAACCAAACTCATGAGCCACTTTTGGAAGACATTGTGGCAAAAGCTTACAACTAACCTATCTTTTGGATTTTCCTATCACCCATAGAAAGATAGCCAAACATAGGTGATTAATAAGAGTCTTTGAAATTTGCTGAGGTGTCTCACAAAGGAGTATGTTAATGCATGGTACCAACACATTGGGTATGATGAATATGCATACAATGTCATTGTGAACAGATGCACTGGTAAGAGCCCTTTCTAAATAGTTAATGACTTTCATCCTAGAGGAGTATTTGAGTTGAGAGAGTTTAAGGTTGTGTATATACTAGTGGCTATGTTGATAAATTTTCCCATTCCATGACAATGTAAGGAAGACTATAACTAAAAATGCTAAAAAACTTAAGCAAAAGATGGATGCAACAAAAAGAAATGTTCAATTTAAGGTGGGAGATCTTGTGATGGTACATCTAAATAAAAAAAGGTTTTATAAAGGGGTACCACTTTAGCTTCAAACGAGAGGGTTGGGTCCTTTCCCAATATTGGCCACGTACGAAAATAATTCTTACAAGGTGGCACTTCATGACAACCTTGGGCTGTCACCCATTTTCAATGTTGTAGATCTAGTTTTTTATAAGGGTACAACTCTATATGTTGATCAAAATATTAATGAGGTCATACAAGATGTGGCAGACCTAAATTTCAACCCTACTCCACCTATGATAGCAGATAGGGTACTTGATACATGGGTTTATAAGAAGAATAGAACAAAGGGATAATTTGAACATCTTGTTAAATAGCTTAGACACAATGATACCGAGGCTACTTGGGTAAAGGAAACAAACTTCAAGACATTGGGCATTTCCTTGAACTTCCTCAATCCAAGGAACGATTAACATTTTTTTTTTGGGGGAGTATGGTGCAAGACTACCTAGTAAAACTCCTTGTTTTGATTTCTACTTTTGATTTTGGTATGTACTAACTCTAACCATGTTAGGAGTGTGAGTTTGAACCTTTCAAGTTTATCTTTGTATTCTCCCAGATGGATTGTTTTTAGTTCAATCTAGTCTAAATTGTTTGCTTTTGTTTTCTTTATTGTTTGGGGTTTTAGAGCAAACCTAAGGATATAGGTCTAATAACCTAGAAGTTTTAGTAAAGTTGGATTTTGATCTAAATATTTCCTCTAAGTAATTCTTAAACCTTGTTTAATATTTTAGAGGAGACAATTTGTCATTTGGGGAAATATTGCATAAGTTGTTAACAATGTTGCAATGTTGTCAACTAGGTCTAGGAGGGCACAATTGTGAACTTGTGTTAAAAATAATGGTCTAAAGGTTTAAACATGCTCATAAATATTTAAGGAACCAAGTTAATATTATGTGGCCAATTTCAAGTGTTAAAATACAAAAATTCTTAGAAATGTAAAATGTTGCTCATGACAACATTATGACAAAATTTTGAAAAATAGTTAGGACCTGTTGGGAAAAGGTATTTAATCACCTAGAATTGGCATTGCATTGTTTAGACATAGAAATAATATTTTACTTCACTCTCCATCCTTCCCCTTAGAGATGAAAACCACCATGACCTTTGAAGCCTATTTTTCCATAGTGATTTTGCCTTTGGTATATATATTTTTTCATTGGATCACTCAATTTTGTAGAAGTTATAATATTTGCTAGAGTTTATATGGGATTCTTCTTAATCTTATCCATATTACCCTCAAAAACTTTCCAATGTACTTTATTGGGATGCTCCTCATTCCATAATTCACTGAGCTCATGATCCTCTTTTATATCATTAAGACCAGTATTGGTCTTTGGTTCACCATGATTCTTCATTATAGTTTTAAAAATAGTATCTGGTGCATTTCTATTGTTTATCAACATATTAGTGAGCTATATCTTGTGCGATAACTCTATTAGATGGAATAATAACTCTTTGGTAGAAATTATAAGGCCTCCTATTTTCTTTTTTCTTTTGGGTACCCTTCATTTTTTCTCTATTTGGGTACAATATCATTATTTATGATGACAATTATTCTAATGAATTTATTTTGAAGGCAATAGTTTTCTCCATCACTTTTATGACCTCGTCATTGGAGCTCCTAGTTTTGACATATCTAGCATTTCTTTGTTTTGTTGTTGAATTATACTTGTGGTATTGCTATTTACAACAAGCCTTGTTTCGATGATATTACATGGATCATACTATCAGTAAATGAATTGAAATCAACCTAATAGAACAAATAAATATGCATCAAACTAAATTGTTTTCTCTCAAATGTGAACCATCTACATGAGAATGGTAACCAAATAAATATTATCCTCTTTTATTTACCATAAAATACTTCATTTTTATTCTACATATATCATATATATTATCTCTCAAAAACCTTCTCTATCACATTTATTAGAAGTTTTTTGGGGATTTCATTTGATCCATAAAACCTTAATATAGTATGTAAGCATGATGAAGATTTTTCATTTATGGAAACATATACATACTATAAAGAAGTAAAAATATAAGATTATGTTTTGGATTTCTCAACTTAGAAAATTGTCCAAGTATAATGAAGGAGATTAGTGAACAATTATGCATTTTTTTTTTAGCTAGGTTGACTGGAAGCATATGAATTATGTGAAGTTGGGGGAGAAAATATTATAAGATAATAAGAACATGTCTAAGAGCACTAAAGAATATTCCATATGCACACAAAGTTATGGAAAATTTTAGAGGAATATTTTATATAGTAAGAACAAAGTAGATAATAAAGTAAAGGCATCTAGGTTAAGGGCTTGTTTTTTTTTTTCCAAAAAAATGACATAACAAGGTAAGGGAAAAATCCTATATGTTAAACATCACTTAGCAAAAAGTAATTTTGAATTTTAGGAAACATGCATTGAAAGGAAGGTTGACTAGTTAAGCAGTTGGTTATAAAGAAGACAGTTTTTAGTTGTAAAGATTGTGGCAATTAGGAAAGTAATGTCATGTCCTATGTATACTTTTTATGATCAGTATTGATGTGAACCTAACATTGGCATAGTACATTATAGTACAAGTGGATGAAAAGTCTTTGAAGAGAGCTTCAAAAGAAAAATTAGATATTAAAGATATCAGTGTTGTCAGAAAGGTTTCTATATCTATACCTTTTGTGGACTATATAAATCATTATATATTGCATCTTTGAGTAGTGGGCTCATCTTGCACATATTTTGCAATTGTAGTAATAACTCCTAAGAGGGCTAAGGATTCTAAAAATGTCTACTCCTCTAATAGGTATAGAAACATTATATGGATATAATAGACTCCTAACAGGGTCAATATCTTTCACAACATGCTTTTGATTAGTGGATCATTTTGTGGGTACAATCCCCATTGTGGTTTTCCCTTGGCTAGTGTTTCCCTAGTTAACAAATAATGATTTTGTGAGTTGCATTGATTTAATATTATGTTTAATTTTCAATTTAATCTCATATGCATGTTTTAAGATTGTAAAACATATCCATAATTAGGGAAAGGTTTGTGAAATATTTAGTCACCCCACCTCCTCCCCTAGTATTTCCTTGTTCTATAAATTAGTATCAGAGCACAGTTACTCAGATTAGACCTAACAACTTGAGTAAGTTCACTATGGATGTAGAATAATTATAGAAAAACCTGGATGAAGTTCTTGAAGAACTTGATGTAATCACCAAAGAAAGAGATAGTTTGAAGAAGAAACATAAAGAGGCAAAATATCTATACAAAAGCTAAAAGAGAAGATTGAATCTACTAATTTCAATAAGAAAGAGTCAAATGATTAGACCAAGGATAGTGATGCAGTTTCAAGTTTTAAAAGACAAAAAGAGATCCTAAAGAATGGGCTAGAAATTACAAATCTAAAGTTGAGTATAAAGAATGGTGACAAGAAGATTCAATCAATTTGAAGGTTTAAGAATGAAGATTTGAAATCCAAACTTCTCATGGTAACATCTAAACTTGAATCTACAAATCTATAATAAAAGAAACCAGAGAAGTACTATACTACTATAAAAGGAGAGCTTACACAAACCAAGCAACATCTTGAGAAGTTGCATTCAAGGAGTGAAAAAAATCATGAACAAATCATGGCACAAAGACCTAATTATGATAAAACTAGTATTGCTTACTATGAAGGTGAGTAATCAAAGAGATATAAAGAATTGGATCTTGTACTTTTTCAGCCTAAATATCAGGAAGAAGATTTGAACAACATTGAATCTATTAATTTGAAGATGTACCTAAACAATCTAAACCATCTAAAGAAACAAGGAGACAACTTACTGAAAGATGTTTTGTATGCAATGAAGTTGGTCAAATGATGAAGGACTATATAATTAAGTATGCTAAGCATATTTATAATTTTTATGATTATGGACATATAGTTAGTGAATATAAGAAACCTAGATTTGAAAATAATATGTATCAAAGTACTAACCCTACACCTAGTAGACCTATTAGATTAAATAATGTCTTGAGAAATAGAATTATGTACTATAAGTGAAAAAGTTTTGGACATATAGCTATAGATTGTAGATTACATATCAATTAGCCATGACGTAGATATGGAAACAGTCTGATAGCATGTTAGGTTTATAACAATTTATGACACACAACAAGACTTTGTAGAATGAATAGCATGAGAATGCCAAACAACATGAGGAGCAATATGAGAACATCAAAATTTAGAAGGAATATGAACAATGTCAGAAGAGATGAGAATAGAAATGATTGATAAAAGGAGAATATAAAAGAGCATGTAGAAATAGTCAATGAAATATTTATCAAGGAAAAGACACCAACAAGTTCACAAATTTGGGTAGTAAATAAGTCAAGTGAAACACTTGAAAACAAGTTGAAGTCATTAATAGTTGCTAACCAACCTTTCTCAATCTAAGCAACCAAAATCATTAGAAGAAACAAGTGATATCACACCAATCAATCATTAGATCCTTAAATGTTGAGATAAAGTTTTGTGCACTTAGATGAATCATGCCAATAGTGTCTTGAATCTGGAGTTAAGAATGCATAAATATTTAAGGTCATATGTGAGCTTGAGAAAAAAATCCAACCTATTGGTTACAGTATTAGATGTTGGAGATTGTGGGCTATCATAATTAATATTCAATGAACTTGTAATGAATAAAAAAAATTAAATCAGTGTAAGGAGCCATCATTTGAGAAGTATGAGATAAGAGATATTTGTGGAAGAGATTAAAGAGAAAGTTGAAGGTGAATTGAAGCTTTTGACAAATAAATAGAGATATTTTATGCTAAAAGCTCTAAAACCAATTATTTGAAGGCATTTATCTATAATAATAGTGAAGTCATTTAAAATTTGTAAAGAATGTATGAATCTCTATTTCATGATATTATGGAGAAGCCTAGATAAAAATTTAACAAAGCTTCAATTGTACAATTGGGAGATGACCCCACTGGGATAGTCTCACAAATACAAGTTGGAGTAGTAATTATAGAAGATGTACAATCTTATATTAACTATAATTTTGAAACCCTAGGTGATAGTTACGTTGGAAAGGAATTTGAGATAATTTATAAGAAAAACATAAGTTTCAAAGATGAACTCAACCACTTAGGTCAACCAAAAATTGAATAATTTATTTTCTATAATGAATTTGACAATGAGGAATTGGCCAAAATCATACTGAGTAGGATACATGACAAAAAAGTTTGGTTGCAAGACAAATTTGTTGATATCAGAAGTGACCTAATCCTTGAAGTAGCATGAATTAGTAAAGGTAGAATTCCAATTAATAAGAAAAATATAAAGAAATTTGTGCAAACCTGTTAGCATGAGTGTTGATGGTATTCCTTTGGGGGAGTATCCTAAGAATTAGTGAGCATGTGGTAGTAATGATATGTTGCATTCATGACTATGTTTGTCATCGATGTCAACATAGTAATAAGTCTCTAAAGATTGGCAGAGTAGCAAATAAAGATCTTAGTGGTATGGACAAGTTTCTTATTTTTTGGTGAAGTGTAGATAAAGACATTTTATGCATCGTGTCCTGATGTTAAGGTTTAATGCATATTAAGTAATTCAAATATGTACGGAAGATATGCCTGATTTATAGAGAGTAGTACAAAAATAGAATACCTAAGAAGCGATTTATGATGTTTTTATAATATCTTCTGATAGAGATATAATGTGGTGATGTATGTTTAGTCAGTGATAGAAGATAGTGTGATGATGATGCTAGTGACTACACAAGCCTTAGTATCACATGTGTGAGAATTTGTATAAACTGTGAGCTAAGAATGCTATTGTAATTGTGAATTAATTTATTATCTTATTATAATTAATTGGGAAAGCGTCAAGGCCAAATCAAGAAATTATTTTGAAGATATCGTACAAAGGAAACATATTTTCCTTGTTTTTAGTGTGTGTGATTTATGTGTGTTATGCAAAGTAATCAAGGAAGTACAAAAAAGAGCAAAGTATTTGGTAAATGTGAGTAAAAAATCCAAGGGATTATTGGATGTGAGATTTGTGATTTGGTTACAAAATTTGAATAGTTAGAAGTGTTGTCAATGGGACAGAGAAAGAGGAAGGAGTAGTACTATTCATTTCTATTATTCTGCAAGGAGCTATACAATGATCATTTGGATAGTCGATTTATTGGTCTTGCCCTTGAAGCTATTTGGATAGTGGGTCAATCTACCTTCCACAACTCCTAAGAGGGTTGGAATCTCCTCACATGGATTCAAAGTCTCCTAAAAGGGTTTGATATATACTAAATGTTGTTATAGGCTCATAATAGGGCCCATCCTCTAATAAGTAATATTTATATTAGTACATAATCTTGTGGGTACCACTACCACCAAGGTTTTCCCTCTTATCAAGGGTTTCCCTAGTTAACATTTGTGGTGTTATTGTGCATGAGTATTTTTTTTGGTTTTGATTATATTTCTCATATGGTTAAAGTTTAATAAGGTTCATAATTGTGATATTAGTTGGATAACTGATTCACCCCTACCCCCCTTCTGAGTTATATTGGTGCACTATATATTCTAACAATTGGTATCAGAGCTTCAGGTCCTTGAAGAAAAAGCTTAAAAACTTTGGAAAAATAGTGGCAAGTTACTTCAAAAAAAGAAAGTCTTGAATTAGATGGAGGAAATTTTGACACTTAGAAGATGGACCTTCTTGGTGAAATATCATAATTCTGTGCAAAATTGAGCATTGAGTTTCCTGATCCATAATCCTTTTCTTATTTATAAAAGAATAGAATCACAAGTAAAAATAGATCTAGATCCAAACAAGACATGATCATCAACAGGGGTATTGATTTGCAAATGAAAAGGGTGTGAAAATATATGATTTTTTTTTGATGGACATGTAAAAAGTTTGTTCATTTTTAATCTAGATGTCCTAAGAGAGTTAGAAAGTCTAGAAAGAATTCATTTTTTGATGAAGTTGAAGAATTCAAAGCAAGTATAGAAATATTTTTGAATGATTGTGATGATAAAGCTAATGAGCATAAATTAGTTAAGAATGAGAAAGTTGTAGAAGAGATAGCTTTGGTAAGTATTGTTGATTTAAAGGCTAACCATGAAAATATGGAAGTTATCATTAAAACTTACAATGACTTGCAGAATGGGAATCAAATTGAAGAGAAGAGATATGAACCTAGAAAAGAAGAAAGAGTTGATTTGACAACTCCTAGAAGAATTTTATCAAGAAATCACCCTCTAGAGTATATAATTAGAAGAAAAGAAAAGGGAGTGGCAACAACGAATAGAGTTAATGAAGAGATATGTTTGATCTCTCATGTTGAACCTAAGATTACAAATGAAGCATGTAAAGATGATCATTGGATTCAAGTAATGAAGGAAGAGTTAGATCAGATTGTGAAGAATGAAACATGGTAATAGTTCAAAGACCTAAAGACAAGAACATTATTTCAATGAAATGGATTTTTAGAAATAAGATTAATGAATAAGGTGAAGTTGTGAGAAACATGTCCAGACTTGTGTGCAAAGGTTATGTTGATTTTGTTGGAGTCCTAACCATGAGGATCTGAAAAAGAAGAAAGAATGTATAACCAGACAATGTTGGAGATTGCCTCTACCCTAAGATATGTTGAGTTTGATGATATCAAAAGTCTTGATAGTGCAAAGAAAATGTGGGATGCTTTACACACCACCTATGAAGAAGAAAAGAATGTTCTAAGAGCCAAATCTGAGAGTTTCAAAGTTAATTTTAATGATATGAGAATGCAAGAAGGTGAAAATATTTGTCAATATTTATCAAGGATAAAAGATGTTTTTAATGCAATAAGAGGAGCTACTGGTAAGATAAATAATGATACTATACTAAGAAAAGTTCTAAGAGCATGATTTCCTATATATACTATTAGAGTTTCTGCAATTCAAGAATTGATATTTATGTTGGGGAATGATCTAACTCTTGAAGGTCTGGCATGTAGACTCACTACTTTTGAGCTATCCAAATTTGATAATTACAAGCCTAAAAATATTGAATTTGCTTTCAAAGCTAAGCTGTCATTTAAGGAAACTGATGTGAAGAAGAAAAAGATAAAAGATGTTTCCAGTGATAGCGATACATATGAGGAAGATGTAGATAAACTTGAAGCACTACTTGTTAGAAATAATAGTCCACCAAGATAACTGAGAAGGGTTGGGGGTGAATTAGTTATCTGAAAATTAAAATATTTAACTTCTTTAAAATAAACTTAACCTTTCAATCGAAGTAAATAGCCACCATAATAAGATGCACATATACTATTATGCTAGATATGTTGACTAGGGAAACCCTTGATCAGAGTGAAAACCCTAGTGGGAATGATGCACATAAGATGATGTACTAATATAAATATTCCTTGTTATAGGATGTACCCTATTAGGAGTCTATTACAACATTTAGTACATAGTTTTCCTATTATGAGACTTTGAATCCCTTTAAGGAGATTTCAATCCTATTAGAAGTTGTGCCAACCCTATCAAGAGTTCTAGTATAATGTATGCAAGATGAGCCCATTGCCCAAACATGCACTTTCAACTATAAGAAGGGCTCACTCCTCAAACATGCAATTTACTATTATGTTCTTCTCTCTTTGTTCTATCAACCAAACCAATCACTATTAGTCCTTGTAGACTAGGTCATGAACCTTAGATCCAAATATTAAAACTCGAATCACCTAGAAAACCTCACCAATGAAGTTTCCTTCACTTCCACTCTACTCTCCTCAACTTAGCATTCTACACTTGTACTACTTAAAAAATTACTTTTCATATCATACCTAATAAAGGAAAATGTCCTTCCTTTATATCGAGTCCTCAACATAATTCCATGAGTTGGCTATTAGACCTTCTCAATCAATTATTATAGGACCACATTAAGAACAGTTTACACATAGTGATAACATTAATATTTTTCCTTGAAACTTGAATAAATTTTTGTACACGCAATATTATGACTAGCAATCTTAGCCATGTCATCTCCAACATGTCTTCTACTTGTCGTCAACCTCAATTCTCAAAATAACAAATCTGCTAAGAGATATAACAAGTTTACCATAAAATGCCTTTGTAAACTCTATCTTAGAACTAACATCACCAATGCTTTCATAACTTCTTCCAAACTTATCATTTCTTCTTCTGACACTAACTAAATATACTAGATACTTAGAAGTATCTCCCATAACCTCAAATGGTTATAATACTCAACTAGTCATCTATACCAACTTGATCTTTCTGTTGCTCTTCTATTAGATACCACAAAAACTCTCTATCTCAACAACAATGACAAACTTAGTCATGAATGCAACATATCATCATAGTAATATATCTACAATACTCCCCCATATGACTATCATCATAATTTTTGCTTCTAGCAATCTCCCCCTTTGGCATTGATGGAAACATAGATGAAAAGCAACTAGTTCCAAGAATACTAACAAAAGGCTATTCATCTTTCTTTTCAAATCATCTTCATTAATTATTCTCCTCCATTGATATGCGTTGATGTGATTTCTGTAAAACTATCATTCCATGCTATGCTCATGTAAAACTTCTCCAACTATCATGTTGTTCATGTTGTTGATCTTCTCCCAACATGATGTTTTGCATGCTTCTCCCCCATTGACATCAATGTCAAATATTCTAGCAACCAACTTTACTACATCAAAATTTGTAATAACTAATTCTTAATTAGCTTAAGTGTCCAAGGAACTATTGAAAACAATATCCAACAAGATTCTTTGATGACTCTATCCATCATAGATACTCCCCCATATAGGAACTATCGACATTTAGTCCAGATAACAATGGTGCTCTATTACACTAGACTAATGCATCCTTGCATCTTCTACTCTGACATAACCCCAAGCATACCTTAGAAATACTCAAAGTGTCATTAGGAAGAGTCTTAGTGAATATATCTACAATCTACTCTCTAGTGCTCACATACTCCAATATAATTTCCTTTATTGTAACTTTCTCTCTCAACATGTGATACTTGATTGAAATGTGCTTAGTCTTTGAATGCAACATTGGATTCTTAGATATATTTACCATGCTTGTGTTGTCACAATGTATAACAATAGGTTCACTGATTTTTATCTTTATTTCCTTTAACATCTTCTCCATCCAAACAACTTGATTCCACTTGTTTGCTATTGCAACATAGTTTTCTCCTATTGTACTTTGTGATTACAATCCTACTTCTTTCTTAGCCAAGAAACCAATCTTCCTCCCAAAATGAAGGCTCCACCACTGTGCTCTTTCTATCATCCATACTACTTTCCCAATTTACATCTGTATATGCACTTAGAGTGAAATCACTAGATCTATCATACCATAATCCAAACTTAGATGTTTCCTTCAAATATCTAAATATCCTTTTGACTACTACATAATGTGCTTCTTTGGGATCAACTTGGAATCTTGCAACAATTCCAATTGCATTTTCTATATTTGGCCTTGTGTGAGTTAGATATTGTGATCCTCCAATCATAGATTGGTACTTGATCTGCTCAATAGTAGGTGTATCATCCTTTGTAGATAGCATGGTCTAATTACCATAGGTGTTCCAACATCTTTGGATGTTTCCAAACCAAACCATTTTAGTAAATCCTTTATGTATTTAGTTTGAGAAATAAATATTCCTTCTTTATTCTATACAATCTATAATCCTAGAAAATATTTCATCTCTCCTATCATATGCATTTCAAATTCTTTCTTCACCTCTTCTACAAACTTCTCACTTTCCTCATCATTTCCTCAAAATTTGATATCATCAACAAATATTAGAAAAATCATCAAACCATTATCAATTTCTTTCTAATAGAGATTGTTATATGCCATAATTTTTTTATATCCAAGCTTTGTGAAATGCTTGTCCAATTTTGCATACTAGGTTCTCGGTGCTTGCTTCAAACCATTCAATGCTTTCTTCAATCTGCATACTATGTCCTTGTCATCTTTCAAAGGACATCCTTTAGGTTGCTCAATGTACACTTCTTCAAATTCTCCATTCTGAAATGCTGACTTGACATCCATTTGATATAGTTTGAAGTTCTTTTGTGCTACATAGGCTAATAATAATCTTACTACTTCTATTCTAGTGACTAAAGCATAGGTTTCTTCATAATCTATTCCTTCTTGATGTGAGTAACCTTTACATACAAATCTTTCTTTGTTCCTTACAACTTCAACTTGTTCATTCATCTTGTTTCTGAATACCCATTTAGTTCCTATCACATTCATGTCTACTGTTCTAGGAACCAATTCTCATTTCTAATTCTTTACTATCTGATCCAATTCATCTTTCATAGCTTGTTTTCTATAATCATCTTTGCATGCTTCATCTACATTCTTAGGTTGAACTTGAGATATCAAACTTAATTCTTCACTGACTCTACTTCTTGTAATCACACCTTTATCTTTTCTTCCAATGATCTGCTCGGGTAGTTGATTCTTTATCATAGTCTTTCCTAAATTAGGAGTTTCTATCTCAACTCCTGGCTCTAGTAATTGTTCTAAGTTTTTTCTATCCTTGGGTCTCTTTCATTCTATAAATAATTGTTAGTCTGCAGAAATACCTCATCATTCCTTGGCTTAGTAACAACATCATCATCAGAATTGTAAGATCAACTATTCTCTCTCATATCTTGATTTCTCATCAATTATTACATTTGCACTTTTCATAATAGTCTTAGTTCTCTGATTATAACATCTATAAGCCTTGATTTTCAAGGAATAACCAAGAAACATACCTTCATCACTTCTAGTATCAAACTTGCCAATATCATCATCAACATTCATATAACACTTACTCCAAAAAATACTAAAATACTTAACTATAGGTGAGTGACCAAACCATAGTTCATACGTGGTCGTGTACGTGTCTTTCTTGATTGCACTCTATTCATAGTGTAAACCATTTTATTCATGGATTCTCTCCAAAATGTCTTGGATACATTATTCGCAGCTAACATAGTTCTTGTAGCTTCTATAACTGACTTGTTCCTTCTCTCTGCAATCTCATTCTATTTAGGGGTTCTTAGAGCTGATAACTATCTTTTGATTCCATTTTCTTCACAAAACATGTTAAACTAATTTGAAGTAAATTCTCCTCCTCTATTTGATCTTAAACATTTAATCTTCATACTAGATTCATTCTCAACTCTACTCTTGAATATCTTTAACTTATCAAATGCCTCAGATTTCTCTTTAAGAAATGCAACCCACATCATTCTAGAAAATTCATCAACTAGAATCATAAAATACCTTCAACCATAGAATCCTTTAGTCTTTGTAGGACTGCTAAGATCTATGTGTACAATCCCCAACTTCATTGTTGTAGTAAATTTATTGCAGGGAAAAGAAGTTGTATTATATTTTGCCAACACACATTACTTGAAAATTATGTTAGCAGGGTTTACAATGTTTGGAAAATCTCTAACTACAAATATATTACTAGTCTTCACAATACTGTCAAAGTTTATATAACAAACTCTCTTATGCCATAACCAACTGTCATGTACCATTGCAACCAAACATATCATTTCAGTAGGATTCAACTGAAATACATTGCCTCTAGAGTTGGTTCCTATTCCAATTACCTTTTCATCTTTATATTTGATCATGCATGTCCTATTTGTGAACTACAATAGATAACCTTTGTCTACTAGTTTTCCAAAACTCAAATGATTATGCTTTAAAGCATCAACAAAATATACATTCTCTATGTTAGTCTTACCATCTAGAGTTATAGATCCAATACCTTTGACTTGGCATGCTACATTGTTTCCAACTTTGACAATTTCTCCATCTTGACTTTTGAAGTCAACATATTTTTTCATATCACCAATCATACAATGTGAATGACTACTATCAATTATCCAATTAGATTTCTTCTCAACCTATGATACCAAAGCTACTTTTTTCTAAACTTTCTTCTTTAATTACCACAAATCCAATTTTTCCATCACTAGCACTTAACGCTTTTTTATCAAAATCATTATCTTCATTTGCATACAAACACTCTCTATCTTTTCTATGCTTGAAATTTCCTATATACTTTTTCTCTCTTTTAGGACACTTAGATGCATAATGAGCATCATCACAAGTCCAATATTTAAAGATTTTTTTACCTCCTTTTTCTCTTCTTACTAGGAGGGCTACTCCTTCAATCTTTCTACCCTCCTCAGATCTACTACTACTAGAAAAATTCTCTCTAGCACTTGTGTTCCTTGATAAATTAGGTTGAATTCTTAAGGCACTAAAGACTGTCTCTATTTTGGTCAATTATTTGGACCATCTATGTTCATTCTTAACTACTTCAAGTCTTCCAAGCAATGCCTCCTTTGTGAAATCTTTGGTACAAGATATCAACAATTGTATCATCTAAACTACTAGCTTAAATGGTGGTGTTAGTATCTTCAATATATGACATATAACTTCATCTTCTTTTTTGGTTCCTCCTTGAGATCTAATACCTGCAATAATTTATGATATCCTGCATATATATGTTCTTACAAATTCATCTTCCATCATTCTAGCATCTTGAAATACACAAATCCAACTTTGTAATCTCAACTTCTTAGAATGTTCATCACCTTTGAAACTAGTTTCCAAAGCTTTCCAAATCAAATGTGAAGTAGCAAGTGATTTTACCTAATTGTATTTAATTTTAGGAAGTGCAATCAATATAGCTTCTCTAGCTCTCATGACACACATAGAAAGATCTCTTTCTACCTCAGTATGAGTTTCCAAATCCCTTTCAGCAATGATTGTCTTCACCAATTTTGTCAAGATCCAATATCCCAGACCCATACACAATAGATGTGTCTTCATCTTTTCTTTCCAACTATCATAATTTTTTCCATCAAACTTTAGGCTATCTTTTTTGAACATGCTTACACTGGATCTCCCAAGGTTGTTAAACTTTATCTTCACAGACTTGATGGTCTGATCCCTATTGTTAGAAACAATAGTCCAACATGATAACTAGAGGGGGGGGGGGGGGGGGGGGGGGGGTGGGTGAATTAGTCATCTACTAATTAAAATATTTATCTTTTTAAAATAAAATTAACCATTCAACCAAAGTAAAAAACAACAATAATAAGATGTACATAGACAATTGCACTAGATATGTTGATTGGGGAAACCATTGATCAATGTGAAAACCCTAATGGGAATGATGCCCACAAGATGATGTACTAATATAAATATTCCTTGTTAGATTATAGATCTTGTTAAGAGTCTATTACTATATCTAGTACATAAAGTCCTTGTTAGGACACTTTGAATCCATATTAGGAGTAGTGCCAACCCTATTAGGAGTTGTAGTATAATGTATGCAATATGAGCTCACTTCCCAAACATGCAATTTCAACTACAAGAACAGCTCACTACTCAAACATGCAATTACCATTATGTTCTTCTTTCTTTCATTTTTTCAACCAAACCAATCAATGTCAAACCTTAGACCACTCAATGAAAGCTCGAAAATGAAGTTTCCTTCACTTCCACTCTACTCTTCACAACTTAACATTCCACACTTGTACTACTTACAAAATTGCTTTTCATGTCATACCTGATAAAGGAAAATGTCCTTCCTTTATATTGAGTCCTCAACACAATTCCCTAATCTGAATGTTAGACCTTCTTAATTAATTATTATAGGACCCTATTAAGATTACATTACACTTAGTGGTAAAATTAATTTTCTACCTTGCAACTTGAATAAATTTCCATACACATAGTATTATGACTAGTGATTTTAGCCACATCATCACCAACATGTCTTCTACATTTCCTCAACCTTGATTCTCAAAATAATAAATCTGCTAAGAGATATATCAAGTTTTCTAGAATATGCCTTTGTAAACTCTATCTCAGAACAAACATCACCAAAATCTACATAACTTATTCCAAAACCTTATCATTTCTTCTTCCAACATTAAATACATATACTAGATACTCAAAAGTATCTCCCATAACCTTAGATAGTTATAATACTCAACTAGACATCTATATCAACTTGATCTTTCTATTGTTCTTTTATCAGATACCATAGAAAAATGCTATATTGACATCAATGAAAAATTTAGTGATGAATGTAACATATCATCATAGTATGTTCATATATACAATATTCTCTTATAGGAATATCATTAGCATTCATGCTTTCAACACTACTAGCAAGCATGTTTCACGGAGGTAAAGGAAAGTTTAAAGGTAAATTACCTATCATTTTTTTTAATTGCAATTAGGTTGGTCATATTACTACTAGATGTCTAGAGAAGAAGAAATACAGAGGTGGTGACATGCACAAAAGTAGAAGAGATGAAGATAGAAAAGAAGACAAAGGTAAGAAGTCTTACTACATTGTTGAAGAGGAAACAAGAGATAAATCTAAAGATCATGATGAAGTGGTGTATGTTGCAATGATAAATGAATTTGATGAAGATGAGGAAACTACACTTGTGTCTTGTATGAACAAGAATGATAGATGAATCATTGACAGTGGATGTTCACATTACATGAGTAGAGATAAAAGTAGGTTCATTATTAAATTGTTACAATGGAAATAGTGTAATATTTAGTAATGATGCACCATGTTTGATAAAAGGAAAAGGTTCTATGAAACTCACAGAAAATATTTTATGTGATAATTCTTACTATGTTGGATGCTTTAACTATAATCTATTGAGTGTGTCACAACTAAATAATTTAGGATGTAAGGTTGAGTTTGAAAACATGATTGCTAAGATATATGATACTGATGGAAAACTAATTGGAAAGGGTGATCAAACTAGGCATAATCTATTATATATTGATATAGAGGATGCTACTTGTTTAATTGTAAAATTTGATGATGAATGGCTATGGCACAAGAGGTTATGTCATGATAATTTTGATAATTTGATCAATATCAGTAACATAAGAAAAGTTAGAAGTTTGTCTAAGTTAAAGAAGCCTGAAAATATAATGTGCAAACAATGTCAGTTAGGAAAAATGACAAAGTCAAGTTTTAAGAGTAAAACTCATACTTTTAAATGAGTACTAGAGATTGTTCATACTGAATTGTATGGACTAACTAAAGTGCAAAGTTACAAAGGAGATAAGTACATTATGATACTAGTTGATGATTATTCTAGAATGATGATAATTATGTTTTTGAAACATAAATATGATGCTTTCCAAATGTTTAAGTGGTACTTAGCAAGAGTTGAAAAGGAAACATGTAAAAATGTAAAATGTTTGAGATTTGATAGAGGAGGATAATTTACATCAAATGAGTTTGAGATTTTTTGTAGTGATAAAGGAATCAAAAGACATACATATGCTCCTAGAACCCCTCCACAAAATGAAATTGTTGAAAGGAGGAATAGATCTATAATGGACTTGTTAGATTGTGGTGATTGATCAAGAAAGTACTATACATACTTCATAAATTTTTTGGGACTACAGAGGCAACCTAGGAGATGATATGGCTTTAGTTCTTCTTGGAAGAATCGAGACACCCTTAGAGGAATAATTATTTGTTCACAGATAGTCAGACCATCATTCATCTTTCAAAGAATTTAGCTCTACATTCAAAGACCAAACAGATATAGTTGTGGTACATTTTCATTTGGTTAGTTTTGGAGGATGGATAGTTAAAGCTAGAGAAGATACATACAAATGACAATCTAGCAGATATGTTGACAAAGGTAGTAACAAAGGAGAAGCTGAACTCCTCTTTAGCTTCGGTTGGTCTTCTAGACGAAACATGAATAAAAGAATCACATCATCTAGGGTGGTTTGATCTAGTGGGAGCCTCATGGAGTAGCGACATAGCTACAGGATTAGTCTCCAAGTGGGAGATTTTTGTTTAGTGTGGAGCCAGATCAGTTCCCAAGTGGCAGATTGTTAGATTGTGGTCACTAATTAGGAAAAAAAAATTGGGCCCTATTTTATTGCGATTTTGGGCCAACATGTAATTATTAATTATAACCCTAAAGTGGTAAAAATACTTGTATAAAAGAGCTTATGGTTAGGGATTATTTTATAGTTGTGATGCAAAATTGGTTCTTGTGGCAGTATTGAGCTATAAGGGATTATAGATTGTAATCAGGTTATAATCACTAGATTGTAATAATATCAGACTTGCTATTTGGTGGATGCATCCTAGGGATTGGGTGAACCATGTTAAATCTTGGTGTCTTGTGTTCTTTTTTGTGTGATTTATTATTTTTTGTTATTGGTTATATTTGCTTGTAATTGTTATTTTTGTCCATGGTTTAATCCTAACAAGTGGTATCAGAGAAAGGTTTTTTTTTAGTTATCCTCTGTAGGAAAGTCTCATGATTGAGTGGGAGCAATGGCAGATGAGGGTAAGCTGAGGGTTTATGGAAGCTGTTAGAAGGAAAAGCCAAGAATCAGGGATCTATGTCAAATGATGAATGAGATCTTTTAGAGAAAAAGGAACTTGGAAACATATGATTATGCCTAGCACCATTGGTGGCATTTAATATTAAAAAAGTGAAGATGATAGAAGAATTGATGCAAACCCTAGTGAAACTATATGAAAAGTCCCCTCCTTCAAACAAGGTATTTCTCGTGAAGCATTTATTTAAAATGAAAATAGCAGAAGGTGGATCTATTGTAGATCATTAAAATGAGTTTAATGCTATTACTAGTCAGTTATCTTCTGTGGGTATCAATTTTGATGAAGAAATTAGGGCTCTCTTGATTTTGTGTTCTTCCCCTGAAAGCTGATGGCTTGGTAATGGCTATGAGTAATTTTGTTTCTGAATCTAGTACCTTAAAATGTGAAGATGTGATCAGTGTTGTTTTGAGTGAGGAAACTCATAGGAAAACCTCAGGTGGATCTACATTAGGAAATGTTTTGAATGCACAAAGCAGGCACAAAATGACTGAGAGAGGAAGTAACTCTAGAAATCATGGGCAATCAGGAGGAAAGTCAAAGGGAAGGAGGTCAGAATTGAGAGGACCAAATGACTGTTGATACTATGGGAAACTAGAGCACAAAAAGAAAGATTGTTGGAATCGAAAGAAAAATAAAGGAGATAAACTAGATGGAGATAAGGAGGCAAATGTGGTAAGAAACAAATCCGAAGAGGATTCTTTTCTTCTATCTTTAGAAAGTGTTGATGATAAATGGGTTTTAGATTCTAGTGCTTCATTTCATGCTACACCTCATAGAGGTTATTTCATTGATTATGTCTAAGGAGATTTTGGACTTGTTTATTTGGGGGATAATGAACCCTATCAGATTGTTTGAAAGGAAAAAAATAAGATTAAGTTGCAAAATGGGAATCACTAGCTACTACATGAGGTAAAACATGTTCCAAGGCTGAGTAGGAATTTAATTTTAGCAGACAAACTCAGTGATGAGGGTTGTGTAGTTATTTTTAATGATAAAAATTGGAAGGTTTCAAAAGGCTTCCTTGTAGTATCAAAAGGTGTGAAAGTAGGAACCTTTTATCTCTGTACAAGTCATATTGTTCCTTCTACTTTAATTGTTTTAGAGAAAAATGAATGTTCAGGGACAATTGCTGCAGTTGAATAGAGAGAACAAATAGTTGCTATAAGTTTTGATACAACATTGTAGCATAATAGACTTGGGTATATGAGTGAGAAAGGTATGAAAGTGCTTCATTCAAAGAAAGTTTTACGAAGTCTGAAATATGTTAATATGGATTTCTATGAAAGTTGTGTTTATGGAAAACAAAAGAGAGTGAGCTTTGTAAAGACTGGTAAGAAAAACAAAAAGGAGAAATTGGAGCTTGTGCATACCGATGTATGGGGACCAACTTAGGTATCTTCCCTTAGTGGCTCTCATTATTATGTTACATTTATTGATGACACAACTAGAAAAGTATGGGTTTATTTCCTTAGATAGAAATTTGATATATTTCAAACTTTAAAAAAATAGAAATGCTTAGTTGAAAATGAGATTGGTAAAAGATTAAAATATCTCAGATCTAATAATGGTGGTGAGTATTGAAATCATGAATTTGAACAGTATTGCTCCATTAATGGTATTTGTAGATAGAAAACTATTCCAAGGACTCCACAGGAAAATGGAGTGGCTAAATGCATGAACAAGACTATAGTGGAGCACGCAAGTAGCATGAGGTTGGATGTTGGGTTGCCTTTACACAAGTGGATAGAGACTATCAATGTTGCTATATATTTTATTAATAGAGGTCCCTCTACTCCTTTGGCCTATGGTATTCGAGAGGAAGCATGGACTGGTAAGAAGGTGAGTTATTCTTTTGTCAAAACCTTTGGCTATGAAGCATTTTCTCACATAGATTCTGAAAATAGAACCAGGTTGAAAGCTAAGTCAAAGAAATGTGTATTTTTTTGGATATGGCATTAATGAGTTTGGTTATAGGCTTTGGGATTTTGAAAATTATAAAATTATAAGAAGCAAGGATGTCATATTCAATCAGAATGTGTTGTACAAAGATCTGTTGCAGCAATATGAGAAGAAAGAAGATGATTATGTAGTGCTTGATGATACTCCAAAAGATAATGTTCTAGACATTCTTCATGATGTGTAACAACCACAACAAAAAATACTACACACACCTGTGAATGTTAAATGGTCAAAAAGAAAAATTAGACCTCCACAAAGATTTTCTCCCTCTTTGTATTCTATTTTACTTACTGATGCTAGTAAACCTAAAAGTTATGATGAAGCTATGCAGGTGGATACTAAGATTTAGTGGGAGTATCCAATTAAAGACAAAATGGACTCTTTGTTGAAGAATAAGACATGAGATTTCTGCAAGTTGCCTACAGGTAAAAGAGCTTTATAGAATAAGTGGTTTTACAAGTTGAAAGATGAAGAATGAGGTAAGAAAAGATTTAAAATAAGGTTAGTTGTAAAAGGATTTGCACAGAAAAAGGGTATTGATTTTGATGAAATATTTTTTCCTATTGTTAAAATTACTTCTATCCATACTATATTAAGTATTGTGGCTACAAAAGATTTTTATGTAAAGCATTTTGATGTTAAAATAGCTTATCCCTATGTTATTCCACAAGAAGTAAAGCTTATAAGTGTTTAAGTACTAACACTAACAAAGTTGTGGAAAGTGAAAATGTGAAATTCTATGAATATATAGAAGCATATGAGGTTGAACATTCCTACTTAAGAAAATTCTACAAATCAAGTTACAAATCAACAACAACTTTTAGTGACTGTCAAGTCACATACTATGAAAGCTGAGTTGCATTTAGGAACCGAGCTACATTTAGGTGCCAAGTTATAGAATGAAGTTGAGGCACATCTAGTTCTAAAATTAGTGTACATGGGGGAGATGCTAAAATACTTGATAGAGATTTGTATGGCGACTCTAAATTTGAGAGACAAAATGAAGAAACCAGAGCTAAATCAAGATTGTCTAAATATGTCAAGAGACATCATCGTGTTGCACAAATCATTGGAGATAAAGATGCTAGACCAATGAAAAGAAATAAGTTGAGAAATGATACATGTTTGTTGATTATGAAAGAACTCAAAATAGTGAAAGATGCCTTAGAAGATGTGGACTAGAGTAAATCCATGGAAGAAGGAATTGAATGAATTGAGAAAAACAAGACATGAACTCAAGTTCCTACACCATAAGAGAAAAATGTGATTGGCACCAAGTGGGTATATAGAAAGAAACTAAATGAAAATGGTGAAGTCACATGGAACAAGGCAAAATTAGTCTGCAAAGGATATCTACAAGAAGAAGGAATTGACTATGGAGAAATGTTTTCCCTTATTGCTAGATTGGAAGGAGTAAGAACTCTGCTTGCTTATTCTATATACAAAGATTTCAAAATTTTTCAAATGGATATTATATCTGCATTTTTGAATGGTATACTAGAGGAAGAAGTTTATATATAATAGCTAGAAGGATTTTTTGATGTTAATAATAAAACATGGTATGTAGATTACAGAAAGCTTTATATGGTTTGAAGCAAGCACCAAGATCATGGTATGAGAGACTTGATAATTATCTTATGAAGATTGGATTTGAAAGGACTGATGATAACAACAATCTATACTTGAAGAAAGAGAAAGGTAAAGGTATTTTGTTATCTAAAACTTTTGTTGATGATATCATATTTAGGGGTTAAAATGTTTTATGTAAATCTTTTGCAAATGAAATGAAGAAAGAATTTGAGATGTCTATGTTTGGAGAGATCAAGTTCTTTGTCGGTTTACAGGTACACCAGATGAAATATGTTAAATACATCACTTAGTCAAAATATGTCAAGGAGATACTTAAAACTTTTTGATTGCAAGATTCCAATCCAGTAGGTATACCTATGGTGATATAATATAAATTGTCAAAGAATGATGATTTAGCTGAGGTGAATCAAACATTATACAGGTCTATGGTTGGTAAATTGCAATATGTAGTACATGACACACCTGATATTGCATTATCTATGGGGATAGTTGTAAGATTCTCTACTAATACTAGGAAGAATCATTTGATGGATGTAAAGAAAATAATAAGACATCTAAAAGGAATAGAGGAATATGGTCTATACTATAAGAAAAATGAGAAATTTGAACTAAGAGCTTATATTGATACAGATTGGGCTAGAAATATTGATGACAGAAAGAGCACCAGTGGAGGATCATTTTTCTTAGGAAAGAGGTTGGTTACGTGGACTAGCAAGAAACAAAATTGCACTTCAAAATCTACTGCGAAACTGAATATGTTGTTGACGTTGTAAATTGTACAAATATTGTATAGATCAAAAAACTACTCAAAGGTATGAAAGAAGATATCATTGAGCTAGTGATACTTATTGTGATAATACAAGTGCTATCAATATATCAAAGAATCCTGTGATGCACACAGAGACTAAGAACATTGCAATAAAGTATCATTAGTTGAGAGAATTAGTTCAAGATAAAGAGGTGAAGATAGAATATATTAACACAAAAGAGAAAATTCTTGATAACTTCACAAAAGCATTACCTAAGGATGCTCATTAGTATATAAGAGGTAAAATAGGAGTGATACCCCTATCAAAGGCTATCTAAGAGAAAGAGGAGTACCCTACATCACACAAGTTGATTGACATATGCTCCTTATTGATGCATTGGATCTTACTTTAGGAGATGCCTAAAGTAATCAAAGAGATGAAGCTACAAATCAGTCACAAGCAAGATGCATAAAAGAGAAACTGAAGAAGTTCATATCAGCATATTAAGATGATAAGTCTTTTGCATTATTGTTAGAGGGAGATTGAAACTATTCAAAAGAGATGTTAAAGAAAGAAATTGTTTTCAACACAAAATGGAATTGAACAAAGATAAAGAAATCCTAACACATGATATGAGGGAGGAATTTTGTCTACTGAGAAATTAAGTGTATCTATTAATTACATGTACATAGTAAGAGGAAGATAATTTAGAGGGAGATATGAGAAGTAATTTAGAGGGAGTCATAAGGATGAGTTGATTTTTTATTGATCATAAGAAAAATAAATTGTAACCTATTTAGAAGATGAAATTTGCTGATAGAAGAAGATATTTCAATACAAGGAATTATTTTATTTTAGGTATTGTATTGGTCTTACTATTTTAACCAAGTCAGTTTGGTTTGTCATTAATGCCAAAAAGGGAGATTGTTAAGAGGATTATTGTTGAAAATAGATTGATACAAGTATGATAAATGTGTTTCAATCATTGTTTTGTCACTAATGTCAAACCTACTAGTTTACTATTAAGACAACTTCTTATATGATTTAAGTACTATCACTTGGGTATGTATAGGATCATGGTGTGCCAAAAAGTGGTGATCTGAAAAATTTGTAGTTCTAAAATATCTCAAACCATTTCAAAATCTATTCCAACCTTTTTTCCAGCCACCCTGATACTAAATGAAAAAAATTAATATCTTTATAAGGTCTACTATATCTTTTGATATCAAATCCATATGGTCAACTTTAAAAACATCCTAAAAATGTGCTTTTGGCCTATTTTTATGCAATTTTTAATTCAAATATATAGCTAACAACCATTTTCTTCACCAAATTTTGATGAAATGAAAAGGGTTTTTTAAGAATGTTCTTATCTTTCCATAACTGCAAGACTTGTCAATTATGAGTTTAGCAAGTAATTATTACTTATTTTTTAATGGAGTTACATATAAAGTGTTGGATGACACACTACTTGAAAAAAAACTATAACTTGCAAATGGTACAACATTTTCTAAATGCAAAAGATGCATCACATTCTATGTTTCTTATAGTATAAGGGAAAAAAATGAAAAATTGAATTTTGTAGAGTTTTGAATTAGTTAAGATGGTCAGACATGAGAGGGTTTTTATTCCAAAAATACTAAAGTCAAAAAATAATTTATAATTATTTATTTAGAATCAAAATATCCAAAAATATGTGTCACATCCAGACATGATTCTACTACTTATATCTAGAATATTATTAAAAAATATTATCATTTGATTTTGATTAAGGTGGTCAAACATATGTCCACTTGTTATTTTTTCTCTAAATTTTTTGTAATATTGCATTAAAATTCAAAATTTTGACCAATCAATTTTTTTTTGTTGAGATAAGTCCTAGTAGTTTAGAAGCTAGATTCAATTTTTTAGAGATTCTTTTCTCTCAACTTTTTGATATAAAGTTGATAACAACTAGAAAATTACACGTCAAGTTGACATAACCTTGATTTTATGATTTTTAATTGCCACTTAAGAGCATAGTTTGGTTGACCATGATCCTGCACATACTCGCTTATTTGATTAATGAAGAGGATTTGATCAAATGAAGTAACAATAACACCTAGAGGAAAGGTTGAGTTATGATATGAAAAGGAGTACAAGGATCAACTAAGATAGTGATATCATAGTGCATCGATAATCTACTTAAGGTTGCAAAGGTTCATTACACTAAGTAAGTTCAAAAGAACAAGTTAAACAATATTTGTCTACCATGCTTGACAGAATCGATAGTAGGAGTCAAGAAAAGTTAGTGCAAGTTGAGAAAACAATTAGTTGGAGCCAAGTAAAAGTCTATTTTAGTATATGCCAAGAAAAATAGAGGATGTTGAGTGATTTTTAGTGTCAAGCACCAGTAAACTTTAGTTCATGCTAAATGATTTTTCAGAGGATGCCAAGAAACATAGTTTGTGTCAAGCATCAAAATAAAGTTCATGTCGAGTGTCAACATTATTAGAAAGATCATGAATTTGATGGATCTGAGCTGAAAAGTTTATTTTCTTGGATTGTGTGAACTAGGTTGACAATAAGATTGATGAGTTGGTGGCACAAAATTAATGATAAACCATTTTGAGGTGAATTCCAAGAGGATTGAAGGAGAAGTTTCTAGAAATGAAATGGAATGAGGTGTAGAATCATTGAATCGTACTAATCTATTCTAACCCTAAATTGGATGATGGAGAATGAATAACAAAATCTCTTAATTCTCTATTTATAGGATGGTTGGTTAGAAGCAAGGGTTGTCATATGTGAGAACCTAAGGAAGAAAATAAGTCTACAATATTGCTTCATTTAGTAACCTAAGTGAAGAGTCTACATTGGAAAGTTAAGCAAGAAGGCTTAAGGGTATGGATGCTTGAAGGGTGAACAAGATATCAGAGCTGAAATATGTGAAAGACAAGTAGAATGAAGGACTAAAATAGAGATCTATAATCTACAAATGGAATTGTAAGTTGTTACCAGATCAAGCTTTACTCTTACTCTCTAATAATTGCATAAGTCTAGGGAAAATCCATTGGATTAAGGTTAACCTAATAGTCATTTAGAAATCTTTTAATCAAGTGACATTCCAAGTGAATGGTCTAAAGTCCTCTAACAAAGCTCACTCCTAACAGGGAAATTGAAATCCTTTAATAGAGTCACATTTAATAGTGTGAATTTTAACCTTCAATAGGGTAGACCTTTCATAGGGCATTATTTCAGAAGAGTGAGAAAGAGTAGCATGTTACTGGTGGTTTTTCCCAAATTGGGTTTCCATGCAAATCATTGTGTCAAGTGTGTTGTTAAATCTTTTATGTTTTATATTTACATTTATGAAAATTGATTTGATAGTAACCTACAAGTTTTAAGTGATCACATAATAGTATGGATACATGCATGATGTAATAGGTTCACTTTGCTATGAAATTTTTATATATACATCTAGACCTTAGATAACTAATACACCCCGTAGTTATTCTAAAGAATTCCAACACATAGTAATGGATTAGAGCTTGAATATTTGTAGTAGATCATTGAAGTCCATGATCATACATGATTTTTTATTTAGATTACAAGTTTTTAGAAGTTCATTTGATTAGGTTATGTAGATCTTTTGTAATTAGACTATTTTATTCCAGTGTTGACAATTTTAGGAAAAATAACCACCCCATGAGTTCCTATAGTGGATTCATCATGGCCTTAAGGGAAATGGAATTGGAGCTAGTGTAAATTATGTATATAATTTCTTGGGCACTAGAATGTTGGTTAAATATTTTTCATGTGATTTCCTAGGCAAGTCACACTCACTTGGTTAGGCATTCATAGTGCTTTCAAAAAGATTTTCAAGGTTTGAATGTCGTAGATAGTTCAAACGAAGAGGTGAAGAAGGGGGAGGGGTGAGTGATGTTTCTATATGCAAGAGAAAGAAGTTTCAAAACCATTTTTACTAATTCTTGTAATACACCCTAGCCAATAATGTCATTTCTAATTTGAAACTCTTGATTATATGCACAAAAGTTTCTTTCAAGTGTACAAAGGACTTGGTAACCTAAGACTCATAAAATATTTTAGTTTCCCCAAAAGGGTACTCAAATCCATGATTAATTTACCACCTTGTTTAGAAAAGTTTGGAATTACAGTCCAAAATCCCAATTTGGAGGGCTAACTCAGTTAGGTATGTTTTTTACACTTTTGAAATAGATGTAATGAACTTGAAGAATTCTTGTGAGTTTTTTTTTCTAGAAGAATAGGTGAAGACTAACATCACATGTATGAATCCCTCACTCTATGTGGTTGAATA
This sequence comes from Cupressus sempervirens, assembly GCA_028749045.1. Lineage (NCBI taxonomy): Eukaryota > Viridiplantae > Streptophyta > Pinopsida > Cupressales > Cupressaceae > Cupressus > Cupressus sempervirens. The sequence continues at coordinate 206,901,458 of CM053789.1, forward strand.
AATTCCCAATATTTCTCAAGAATTCAAGTTGGCAAGTTAGTTTGAAGAGAGATTTGGTGAGTGCAAGAGTTAAAATAATTGGTGTATCTAGATAGTGAATAATTAGGGGATAGGATGGAGATCCTCTAGAGGTGAGGATACTAAAGTAAAACATTATAGGCTAGGATAAATCCAAACTAAGTCCTAGAGAAAATAAGGACTAAGCAAGCAAACTATCTAGTTTTATATCTCATTGGTATTAGAGCCATAAATTGATTGGGCTTGTGGTTAGATGTTTTAGATTGCAAAGCTAGTTGGAGAAACAACCACAGTGACCAATGGAGAGTTGGCAAAAGAAGTGGGTGAGAAAAATGTGAGAAATAGAATCTTTGAAGAATCCCTAGAGGAAATGAAAAAAAAGCTAGAAGAAGTTGTTGAGGAGACTAAAAAGAAAGACACAAAAGGAGAGAGTAGTGACAAGGGTAAACAAAAGATTGCTAATGAAGATATCATCCCTAAACTAGACACTTCATTGACTAAATAATCATTCCTAAATGCCATCAAGGAAATGGGTGGGAAAAACTTAGAAGTAATTCCTTTTTTTAGTGGAAGGATGGACACACAACTTTTAATGGAGTGGATTACAGGGATGGGGAACCACTTTGAGTGTGAAGGTGTGATTGAAGCATAGAAGGTTAAAGTTGTAAAGTGAAGAATAAGAAGTCCTACACGAACATGATGGAAGTATCTCCAAGAAGAAAGGTTAATATGGGTAAGAAACCAATTTATAATTTGAAATCCATGGTAACAAAGGTGAAAGAAAAATACTTACTGAAAGACTATGAAGTTTGATTGCACAAGAAGAGGAAAAGTTTAAAACATAAAGACATCGATGTGGCAACTTATACTAAAGAGTTTTAGAAGTTGTGTTTGAGGTGAAGAGTACAATATGATGAGACTATCAAAGTGGTTAGACATATAGGAGGCTTGAAGTGGAACATATAAGAAGAGATCATCCTATGGACTCCTACAACAATCCATAAATGTTTCCAGCTTTCTTTGAAAGTAGAAGAGAAGAACAAGAAGAAGGAAGACACAACTTTTAGGGAAAGAGGTAGAGGCAGAGATGGAAGAGGTCAAAGAGGCTATGGTGGAAGAGGATTATATTTTAGGCCAAAAGAAGAAAACAAGTTGACTGAACAAAAGAAAGGAAGTTTAGGAAGAGCATGTTTCAATAGAGGTAGAGGCTCTAACACTAGTTGGAGAGGAAGCAACAAAAACCAAGGGAGAGGATCCTACTTTTCCACAATGAAGTGCTACCATTGAAATAAGGTAGGAAAAACTTCATATAAGTTCCTTGAAAAAGGATCAACTTCCTAAGAAAGTATAAATAGAGTTAGTTATGTACAAGAAGTGTCTAGCAACAACAATAAACAATCTGAAGTACCTTTAGAATCCAAAGAAGGGGAAAACTTAATGATACAAAGAACATTGATCAAGGAGATAAACAAAGAAGATCCAAGTCAAAGAAGAGAAATATTTAGACTTAGATGTAAAATCATGGGAAAGGTGTATAGAGTAATCATTGACTTAGGCTTAATAGATAACATAATTAGTGACGAGGCAATTGGTAAGATGAAACAAAAAACAATTCCACATGTTAGCCTATGAGAGGTCACATGGATCAACAAAAGATACTATGTTCTTGTGTGATAGAAATCATGGGTAGTTTTCACCATAGGGAGATATAAGTATGGAGTGTTATGTGATATTCTTCCTCTGGATGCATGCCACCTTCTACTTGGAAGTCCATGACAATTTGATAAATAAGAAATGCATGATGGAACCAAAAATGCCTACTCATTCAAAAAACATGGTGTGACTTTCAAGATTTAGTCCTTGATAGAAGAAGAAGAGACGAAGACCTCAAGTCCAAGTGTGGTCATGGTTTTGAAAAAGAGTTATTAAAGACCATAGAAGAAGGGGATGGGGTTAGGTTGCATTATTTTTGAAACCCAAAGATGAAGTCGTTGTGAAGAAAACATTTACACCAAATAAAGTACAAGAATTATTCAAACAATACCATAAATTTTTTAGTGATAGACAACCTACCACCCTACCTTCTATGAGAACTATTAGCCATAAAATAGACTTTGTTCTAGGATCTACCCTTCCAAACATATTTTTTTATAAGATGACTCCTCAACAAAATGAGGAAATTATCAAACAAATCCAAGAGCTCCTAGACCAAGGCCTAATTTGGAAAAGAATTAGACCATGTGCAATCTGTACTATTTTAGCAAAAAACAAATGAAGGACTTGGATAGTTTGTACCAATTCTAGAGCCATTAAGAAAATCACTATTAGGTATAAGTTCCCAGTACCTAGAATTGAAAACCTAAAGGACTATTTAGGGGAAGCAAAATACTTCACAAAGATAGACCTAAAAAGTGGCTACGACCAAATCAAAATAAAAGGAAACAAGTGAGAAAAAACCTTCAAAAATATAGAAGATTTTTATTAATGGGGTAAAAGCACAAACATGTGCCACCTTTAATAAAGGAAAAGTGATATCAAAATTTAAACTCTTCAACTTTAATGACATAAAAGTGGCATTCATGTTTAGAATTTGAAGTTGATGTAAACTAATGAAATGTGTAAAATTGAATGAAGTTTATGTTTCTAATTATTTTTAAAAAAATTGACTGAAAATTTTATTTATTTTTGAATTTTTAATGTCTATTTTTTAATTTTTTAAAAATGCTGAAAATATAGAGTTTTTTTCTCATCAAACAAATATATGCAAATGTTCATATTTTGGTGTAATTTTGGAATATATTAGAGTTGAAATGTATACCTAGTGCATCAAAAAAGAAAAATTGAAATTTAGTTAATACTTTTCAAGTTATAACTAGTCAAAGTCAAAGTTATTAATAATTGACAGTTTTTTTCTCCCATCAAACTTTTTCCATCAAATCTACATATTTTTGAAAAAAGATTACATATTCTTGAAGAATACTCTCTCCTCTAGTACAAAATTAAATAATAATAATTTTTGAACATGATTTACTATTTTTTTTCTATTTTTGAATAGACATCTTCCTGAATCCTAAAATACCTACTTGTAATATTTTCAAATTATAAAATATTATACATAATCAAAATAAAAATAAAATTATATTATCATAATGATGACTCTAAGACCTACAAAAGTATATTTTTAGTTTTAAAAGAAACTTCAATTTAGTAGGTCAAATTGGCCTTCAAAGTGAGATGTTTGCAGAAGTTCTTATTTTTGTTTGTGTGGCTGACACCTAGGATGCCACATAGGAAGTTACGGTCGAAACCATTTCAACCATAACCCTTTTGGCTAGACCCATTCTAACTAAGATCTTGTTTGGTTGATGAAACCACATGTGGTTAATGTGGCTATTTCATATAAAATAAAGTTTATTTTTTCTTTTTCTAAAAATAAATATACAAAACAACAAAAATTGGAAGAGCATTTTCGGAAGACAACTAATTTTGAAGCCATTTTCAGCAACTATTTCATGGATTTAATCAGAATTACAAAGGATAGAATATTTTGAATGTGTATTTTCCCATCTACTTGTTTTTACTTTTATGTATTCTATATTGAAGCATTAGTTGGTATTTAGTGAAATCTAAATTATTATTTCTATTTCTATAGATTGAAGTATTCAATGGGTAGTAAAAGGAAAAGATCAAGCAAATATGATAGAATAAGAGATGAAAAAATGAAAGGTTATACAAAACATAACCAAAACCAACCTACTGAATTTTTTTGAATAGCATGAGATTCATGAAAAAAATGAAAATAATGAAGAGGAAGAAATTGGCAATTCTACTGATAGAGACAAATTAGAAGGCATAAAAAATTTGATGGATTTGGATGAGGAACTACTTTTAAACCAAATTCCATCTAAAGATATGATAAATGATAACAATATTAGAAGGCATTATCAGAACATGTGGGATGAATATTTCAAGGATAAAAGTATATTTGGATAGGCACAATTATTTGTCAAGATATTTAGGAAAAAATATATGAGACCTATTCTGGAGTTGTTGAGTGTTGATAATAGGAAAAGCCATGTGCATAATATTAATAAAACAATAGTTGAAAACTTGCAAATTTCTTATAACGAAATTGACACCACAACTCGAGGAGGTGATTTGAGTAATGCATGTAGAGCTTAGATGACTACTATATCTAGTAGAAAATAGGTACATGCAATTTTTGATGTACTACATATATCTAGAAGAACTGTCCAAAGATACATCAAGAGAATAAATATGTTAGATGATAACATTGATAATAACTGGGTGAATATTTGTAGAGTTCTTCGAAATGACAAAATTTTTAAAGATGTAAAAAGATAATTTATTGAATTTTGGACCACATATTCTCATGTTTCTTCCAAAAAATGTGATACTATACAAATTAAAGATCAAGAGATAGGGGCCAAAATTGAACATCCAAAACATTTCATAAATATAACTCAAAGTGAATTATTTCAAACATTCAAACAAGAATTTTCAAATGTGAAAATATGTTAGAGAATGTTTGAGAGTTGGTGTCCGTCCTTTGTATGCATAAATAAGAGGCATGAAACTTGTCAAAATCATGTTGAATTTGGTCTACACTTGCAATCATATAAAAAAGTTATGGCAGTACTTGATCCTAATTTGGTCATCCCTAGAAGTACAACACAATTTGTGAAGTCCATATTATGTGATAAATTTGAAGATTTAGATAAATTCGAAGTGCAATGCATAAAAAAATTGTGTGAAGATTGTGGAGATTTATGCAATTTTTTTGAAATGCAAATTGAGAATATTAATGAATCCACACAAGTTTCATGGATGAGATATGAATATGAGACATACCAAAATAAGATAGGAGATGAATCCAAAAAAATTATATCGAAGGAGAGTGAATTGTGTGATGATGAGTTTATGACCAAGTTCCATCCATTGATATATCCACATATCCAACATTTTCATGGTGCACGATGGCAAGCTAAATAGTTTCGTGATTCAAAAAATTGTTTTCCACTTGGTTGTATAATTTTTGCTGCAGATTTTTTTGAGAATTATATATTTGCACCTCAAATAGAGCTTCAAGGGAAATATTATCATTCTAAACAAGTTTTAATATTTATGCAAGTGACCTATAGACATGCACAATTTGAGGTGGATCAGATAGAAAAGTTGGATGAAAATGAATGCATCATCATCAAAGAGGTTCATTTCTATATTAGTGATGATAGAGTTCATGATAGGAGTTATGTGGCTAATTGTTTTGCAATGTTCTTTGAAGATCTCATAAATGGTGGAATAAATATTCAAGAGCACTGGATTTGGTCTGATGGATTTGCAAGTTAGTATACATGAACTTACACATTTATCTAACTTTATTTTAACTTATATTTATTTGGACATGCCTATTTCGATTTGATACATGCACACAGATAATTGTAGATACTTATCATTTTTCATGTTCATAGGATAATTCAAATCTACAAAAGCATTTAATTGGTTAGCAATGCAACATGCGAGAACCAATATTAATTTTTTATGAAATTTCTTTGAAAGTGGACATGGAAAAAGGGAGCAGGATGGAGCAGGAGCATGTATAAAATGTGCATTTCGACAACATGAACTTGCAGGTAAATATATTCACTTTTAATGTGCATGTTTAATACTGTAGTAGCATATATATATATATATATATATATATATATATATATATATATATATATATATATATATATATATATGTATGTATATATATATATATATGTATGTATATATATATATATATGTATGTATATATATATATATATGTATGTATATATATATATATATGTATGTATATATATATATATATGTATGTATATATATGCTACTACAGTATTAAACATGCACATTAAAAATGCATATATATATATATATTGTATGTACATATAGGGAATAGGATAGAGAGTGCAAATCAAATTGTTGAATTGGGCAAAGTTCATTTTGCTACTCAAGATACTGAATACAATAAGCGTTACTTTTGGGAAGTGAAAGGTGAACTAAGTTATATTTATTTTTAATGTATTTTTCAAATCAAGTTGAGTTTTTTATTAAATATTTATTTGTAAATATGACAATTATTTTTTGTATTTGTAATAGATATAGATTGATCTAATCCTTACAATTGTCAAACAATTCTTGGTATTAGAAGTTTACATCAAGTGATGACTATAGGAAATCATAAACCTCCAATAATTAAAGTAAGAGAGAAAACATGTTTTTGTGATGACTGCATTAAGGACAATCCAGTGAGTGCATGTGAAAATATTGTGAATGGATATGTTTCACATTGGGATTTGAAGGAGATAGTTAGAAAGCCTCCTTTTGAAGATGCTGACATTGACATTGACATTCATGATCCTATATATTCATCTAATTATGAGCACATTTCTAATTTAGTTATGGAAGGTTTGTGTGCATACATACATATATATAAATTAATACATATGTATATTCATTTTAAAATTAATTTATATTTATCTATATTTTTATATAGATGTAGGAGATATTTTGTAGTTCAAGCCTTACTAGATAATGAAGAAAATGTGGACTATTATCTTTTAACATGCACAAAAGCAAAACAAAAGTTTCTAGAAGGAACTATAGATGCTAAGCAATAGTCATATCCAATTGGATTAGTTGTTATTGAAGGAACATATTATCAACAAAGAAGGGTAACTGATAGTGGTATTGAATTTATTGAATACAAGCATGGAGGAAAGGTTTTACATTATAGTAACCATGTTATAGCCACCAAATTACAATTTGAAGCAATACAAAGAAAAGGACATAATGTAAATCAAAAGTGCAAACTGTCTATTGAAGAACATGAAAAACTTCTAGAGATAATAAAAACTAGAGAGGATCCTAACAATACATTATTTGTGGAGCTCTAATTTACCTATATACTTATTGTGGAGCTCTAGTTTAGATATATCTATATAGCTCTTATACTTTAACATTTAATATTAACATGATATTTGTTTTATAAATTTGTATGCATTGGATCATTTATCTTGGATATGGGAAATTAGACATGTTTTGTTATTTTTATTTAAATTCAACATGGATATCTCATTTAAGACCACCTCTTAGGTCCTCCCTTTAAGAAAACCTCTTAAGACCTCCCCTTGAGACCACCTATTAGGACATCCCCTTGTTGGAATGTTCAAAATGGGAAGAGTACTTTTGAGAGTGGGGGTGAATTAGAACTTTTTGACCTTTTCAAATCCTTTAAATCAACTAATCAAAAAATAAACTGCATGCATGTAAACAAATAAATGAAAATAAAGTAAACACATGCAATAACACATAACACTAGATTTGGTAACCCAGAAACCCTCTACAAATAAGAAGGTAAAACTAGGGTGGGGATGATACCCACAAAAATCAATACAACAATAATATTTGACCACTTCTGATGGTCTACCCTATGAAAGGCCTACCATGTTAAAGGCTTTACACTGAGTCAACAGTGACTTGGTTAGAGGATTTAAAAACACTTTACATGAAGTGTCACCTTGTTAAAGGATTTACAATAGGCTATTAAACCCACCTTAGGATTTTCAATCACCTTCTCCAAAGGTTTTCCTACCTAGCTGTTAAGCTAACCTATCAATATAGGATTTCCTACTTCTAATACAATGGCAAGAAAGTATTAGGAATCTTTGACCTAATTGGATACAATCTTCAATTGCTGATTTCAAGCACTTATTCTTCTCCTTCTGACCTTGATCCTTTGAGGTCTGATATCTAGTCGTATCTCTTGTCCCTTGTACTATTCTAATCAATTGGATATGAAATTTCTTCTCTGTTCCTCTAAGTCTTTCTTCCTTCACATTGAATTTCACTATAGTCTACCCATACTATGCTTTCATCCGCACTAGCAATGGGGTTTTTGACCTCCTTTTAAAGATTATGAATACTTAAGGTGTAGTACCTGCGCCTAGTTTACATTTTTCAAGCTACATTTATGATATGATTGCCAAACTCTTTTAGGCCAATTTATGTTTGATGAGTAGTATTATTATTTTAGAGATTATCAGATGATGTTTACACTCAGTTTATTATACGATGAGATTACTTGGCACTCTATATTTCATGCATGTACGATGATTATTCAATGGTTTCAGTTATCGATGATGATTAGTTAGATGGCTTAATATTTCATGTGCTTCTTATGGATACTTACCCCATACTGCATGTGTATGGTGTGCGTGTTGTTTTATTTATGTATGGTGTTTCTGATGTGGTTAAGGAAGGGAGTCGTAGTCACCTGCTAGTCGGGATCTACACGATGCACCACTTCCTGCCATTGCCTGTTTAGCTTAGAATATTGTGTATTGTACATGCGTGGATTTTATGCAGGTTGCAGGTACCGGGTATCAACTTCCCTGAATTGTCAGGATGAGCGTACCCTATCGCACTGTCTCAATGGTAAGAGAGGGGAGATAAACTCTTAAGTCCAAATCCTAAACCCTTTAGCCAATTGTCCTAATTGATAATTAGGACAAGTATCTGAGTTAAGTACCCTCCGAATACATCAAATGATGTAATTTTGTGATTATAACCCTTTTGTTTGATTTGATATGTATTTTTCTATGATGGGTTTTCGTATGTTGCTTTATGAGTCCTTGGTGTATTTTCTATTAATTAAGTCTAATTAAAAAGACTAATTAATGATTTAATTTAATAAGGAATTATTATGATATCTTTATATTTAATTAATTAATTAATTAATTAAATAAAAGAATTAAAGTTGGAAATTAAAGTTCAAGATATATTTAGAACAGGATAATATTTATTTAATTTAATAATAATATATTTGGAGTTCATTTTTAAATAAATGCTAAATATTATTGTTATTTAAATTAATTAAATATGTTATCAATTAAATTCTAAAATAAATTAAAAAGTTGAAAGATATTAATTTATTAAGAATTCTAGATCGCATGATCTAAACATGAGTTAAATATAAGAATTAAATTAAAAGATTAAATTATAAAAATTAATAATGTTATTTTAATTTCTTAAAAGTGCACATAAGATTTAAAGTAATAAATTAATTAAGAATTGAAGTCAAGTGAAATTTTAAAATAAAGTTATTTAATAATTCAACTTAATGTGCATGAAAGTTGAATGCAAAAGAATAAGAAAAGATAATAAAAGTTAATTTGGAGTTAATTGAATTGTGCAAAGAGTCTTCTCGGGTAAACGCACAATTAGTGCCCCGATTTGAGGAGAAATTGCTTATCACAACTTTGGGGGTTCATTTTTGAGGGAGACAAATTTGGATGGGAATTTTTGGGGAGACAACTTTTGGAAGAAAATTTCAGAAGGCGAATTCAATAGAAGATTTTCAGAAGAAGGTTATTGAAGACGAGCGAATTCTCGTACAGCTTTCGGAGATTGCATAATAGCATCAGATTGAGGTAGGGTCTTGTGTTTGATCACGGGTTGAATTATGCAATTTGATAATCTTGTATTCTTCGTGCTTGTGGATTATCAATCCGAATTGTCTGGATTTCACTGTTTGATTCTTTTGCTCTCTTATGAACCTTATGATACTATATTGTATTTCACCTATATAATAGAATTGGTAGAATAAATCAATTTGAAACCCTCGTTTCTAAATTAAGGAATTATTGTATTTAATTTGGGTGGGATCTATTATTTAAAAAAAAAAAATTTAATAAATAAAATAAAGAGAATTGTTTAATAAATTTTGTTTATTTGTAATATTTTGTTACATAAATAAATAGAATTCTTTTAAAAAAAAATTTGTTAATATTATAAAAAAAGTTTTTATATTTAAAAAAAAAAATAATAATAATATAGTTGGTGGGGGAATTACCCCCACCCGTGCCTTTTTAGATGGCAGGCCGACTCCGGCAGCAGTCGTGCGCTGCAACATTAAATGGCAGGCCGACTGCGGCAGCAGTCGTGCGCTGCAACCCTGCATGGAGTCAGCGATTTAAAAATCGCTAGGTGATGTGATTTCTATATTATTTATAATGTTATTAATAAATTGTATTATAATAATTTTATTATAATAATTTTATTATTATTTTTATAATAATTTTTTTTATAATAAATAATTGGAGGATTAAACTCAAAATTTTAATTGTTAGTTAATTAAGTTAATTAACTATTTATATGTATATAAATATAAAATTGAGGAAATTGTTAATGATTATTGATTACGTAATTAATAATTATTAGATAATTATTAATTCAAATATGTATATGAAAATTGGAATTGATTTAAGCTATTGGTAAATAGTTTTTAAATAAAATAGGTATATTTAGCTTTTAGAACTTTGATTTTTAAATGGGTTTTGGATTCATTTATTTATTATTTAATAATCAAATATTATTATTATTTAATAAATGAAGAAATGATTATTATTACTTTTAAGTTGCGTTATGATTAATTATGAGAACGGGTTAATTCGTTGGGGTAAGCTGTGAAACATAGTTGTTGAAATATACGTTAATCTACAAACTGAAACCTTTATGATATACTTTCAAAGTCAAATCCAATTTGTGAGACTGTGACGTTTTCTTTGTGTTCTCTGTAATTTGGGGTTGCTCTAGTATTGACCAGTTTAGGTTATTACCAGAGGCTCGGGGTCTTGAATGTGATGTCATGATGATTTGGTCTCGATCTTTCTTAACCCGACCATGGTAATGTGATGAAGTGCTCTATGACATGATTGTGTTTACTGTTTGTTGTTGCTTTCCAGTTTCCTTGTGTGAAGCTGAGGTGTATGTATTTGAGAATACCTAACTTAACCATTTTTTAGTCTCGATCAGTTATATTTGATAACCATTTCTGAGTCTCGATCAGTTATACTTGTATTACTTTCTGGTTGCTCATTAGAGAACCATTGGATTTTGTGACTTATCATTGATGCCTTTAGTTGCTGATAGAGAACTGTCGTGATGACATGATTACTATTTGATGTTATCTGTTGCTCATGAAGAACTGATATAATTTGTGGATTATCTTTTTTATGATGTTTTTCAGTTGCTCGTATAGGACTGAGATGGTTTTATTATGATTCTTTGATTTACGAGTTCATGAGCTAGGGTAGGTTATCTATGTGTAGAGTCGGGAAGTGGCTTGCAATGGGGGTTGGAGCCCTAAGAGGCTACCTTGAGAAACCCATTGTAAGTCATTTTTAATAAGTGAAAACATTTACACTAAATGAGAGAAAATGAACCTAACAAGATAATTGTATGTTCTCTCCCATGCCATGAGTGCTAGTACAGACTAGGATGGGGTAGAGAGAACGCTTGGTTACGACCTTGCATTCCATAGTATGCCTCATTAGTATGAGAGGATATCAGAGTGGCCGCAGGATCAGTAGGGACTCAAGATTCCTAAGGGATTGCTTGGGTAACTTCTACGTGACTTTTGCGATGACACTTTCCCACTTGCATATTAGGTTTCCTACGTGTCTTGTGGTACCTCTGGGATTTAGATGTCAATCTTTTTAGGAACCCTTGAGTTAGCATACTTATAGGATTTCCTGGACTTAGAGAGTAATTTTGATTATAGGTTTTTGTTATCCTATTTGGGACTTGAGACTATCTCCTCAGCGTGGTGGGAGTGGACCATTTAGGTTCCACGCGGTCGGGTGGTAGAGCTTTTACTCTTACCATTGAGATCCATTCCGTGGTCACCGTGGCTGGAGTTTTCGTGATTGGCATTTACCTTCACTATGTTCTTGGATTATTATGATGGATGGTTAGATTTTATGATAGATGTTTTATCATTATGGATGTCTGGATGTATCATGTATGGTGAATAGTTTCATATATTTTTACTGTACTTTGTATCATGGATTTAAGGATGCCGTATCTTAATCTTTACAAATGTATATTCTTTTAAGCCTTTCATACCCTATGACTTGTACAGTGGATGATTGAGCATTCTGAATTAATTGCCGAGAGGCATTCGGAACAAATGTATATTATGGACATGGGACTTTCTGATTATTCTTTCATATGTATGTGATAGTTGTTAGACTTAGATTTAATTAAATTTAAACGTGACTCAACGTCTTGCGATCTTTAAGAAATGTAACTTGCAATGTATGTTTGTCGATGATTACATGTTATTGCTTCCGCTACTATGTGTTTGATGTGTATGTCATACTTTCTTACTTTAAAAAAAAAAAAATGTTTAGCAAACTTAGAGAAACTTTAGGTATTCTTTTGGATCCCTTGGCGGGGCGTTACATTTGGTATCAGAGCCCAAGTTTCTACATTGGGAGCTCTGGGTATATTGGAACACCACTAGTGTTAACTAGTTGAATAAAAATGCAAACCTTAAACTAAAACTTGAAGCTAGTTGAACTGAAACAGTATATAAACTATTAGTTACCTATTTTATTCATACTTCAACACTCAAAACTTCAAAACTGAAATTATACTTAAACTGAAATTATAGGTAAACTGAAAACTGAAAATATCTTGGTTGCAAAACATGTGTCTTCTATCTATGTATTTCAGTAGTATGTTTAATGGTTATTTTAGCATCTTGTGTCTTGGATATTATTGCAGGATGGTATCTGGGATGAGATCTTCCATTAGGGGCCGTAGCCTTGGCCATGGCAGAGGCCGTGGATGAGGCAGAGATGTTAGTGTTCATGAGTCTATCCATGAGAGCCCCATTCAGGAAGAGAATAGGGAAGAGCATGTCAGTGAGCATCAGGAAGAGAACCACGAAGAGGGACATGCCGACTCTGAGGAGGTTGATCTGAGGCAAATGATGTGAACCCTTATTGATCGCTTACCTCCTGTTCTTGAGCAGGATAGAGCACACCAGGTTGGACATGAGCATAGACGCAGATCTAGGAGTCCTCAGAGGGATTGACATCGATTCATAGTATCTTCTCAGATGAAGGACCTTCAGAGGTCCAAGATCAAGCCCTTCAATGGGCAAGGTTCTGGGTATGTAGCTGAGCAGTGGCTTATTGCCCTTGACAGGATTTTTGCTATGCAGGACTTTGACAGTAATGTCAAAGAGAGGTTTGCCATTACCAATCTAGAGTTATTTGGGGCCACCTGGTGGACTATTGAGGAGAAGAAGTTGGGCATTGACATGGGTAGTGTCACTTGGGAGATTTTCTTGGAGAGTTTTCATGAGTGATTCCTACCAGAGGAATGGAAGTAGCATAGAGCAGATGAGTTCCATAACCTAAGACAGTTCACTATGACCGTTGTAGAGTATGAGCGCAAGTTCTATGAGCTCATGCCTTTTTTGAGATTCAGTGACAACCCAGTACAGTTGGCACAACATTTCATTCGAGGCTTAAAAAATTGTTTTATCGGGGGTGTTAAGGTATTTGAGGCTAAGAACCTCAAGGATGTGGTACATCGAGCTATCCTGGTAGAGCAGAGTGTCAACTTTGGGCAAGGAGGATTTGTGGGAGCGCCTACTATAGCAGGATCTAAGGGCAACCACAATTCCGGTGGAATCAGGAAGCCTCCCTTCCCTAGGAGGAATCAGTATTCTCAGCAGCATTCTCAGCAGCAGCTTCAGCAGCATAAGGGATTTTACCCTCAGGCACAGAGTGGTGGCGGTGGATCCAACTCTAGGATCAATCGCAAAGCTCAATGTAATAGACAGAATCAGCAATCTCGGCCTGCACAGAGCAACCAGTCTTTTGCTAGCAGGGGTAGCCACCAGCGGTCGAATGCACCACCTATAGGGAGAGGATCTGGCAGAGGCACGGGATGTTATTCATGTGGATAGATTGGTCATATTGCAGCATACTGCCCACAGCGAGCATCTCAGTATTCAGGACCCAGGCCAGCGGCATCTGAGCCTACAGTCGGAAATACAGGTGGATCTCATAGAGTATTTGCAGCGGTGGATCATCGTCAGGTAGACCATCAGGGGACAGTAGTTGAGACTACAGGAGCTATTCGAGGTACACCTCTCTCTGTATTATTTGATTCAGGTACTACAGATTCTTTCATTTCTCCATCTCTAGTTGACAAGTGTAAGCTGGAGTCGGTTAAGCAGGATCATGGTTGGCAAGTGGAACTAGCCTCAGGCGCCAAAGTTTCCACAGATTTGGTAGTTCATAAGTGTGGACTTAGCATAGGAGGGTTTGAGACTTCTGTCAATTTTTGAGTTATTCCTCTTGGCTCCTATGATGTGGTCTTAGGTATGGATTGGCTTGGCTCTCATAGGGCTAGTATAGACTGCAGAAAGAAGACCATTATGTGTCAGGATGACCAAGGGAAGGATGTTGAGATTGTGGGGATACCGAGGCCTATATCCCTACGGATGATCTCTGCTATGCAACTTAAGCGAAGCTTTCGTAAGGGATGTCAGGTATTTTCCGTTACGGTAAATGAGCTTGATGAGGAAGACTCTACGAGGAAGACCCTAGATCACCCTATTTTACAGGAGTATGCTGATGTCTTTCCGAGTGAGATTCCAGGCATGCCTCCGAAGAGAGACATTGATTTTAGCATCGAGCTCACTCCAGGAGCGGAACCTATCTCTAGAGCTCCTTACCGTATGACCACTCAAGAGCTAAGTGAGTTGCGTTTGCAGTTAGAGGAACTTTTGGCCAAGGGTAGTATTCGACCTAGTGTATCACCATGGGGAGCTCCAGTGCTCTTTGTGAAGAAGAAGGATGGTTCTTTGTGCCTTTGCATTGATTACAGACAGCTGAATAAGGTGACAATAAAGAATAGGTATCCTTTACCAAGGATTGATGATTTATTTGATCAGATCAAGGGAGCTACAGTGTTCTCTAAGATTGATCTTAAGTCAGGATACCATCAACTTCGCATCAAGGAGGCTGATATTCATAAGATCGCCTTCCGAACTCGCTACGGGCATTATGAGTTCACAGTGGTACCCTTTGGGCTGACGAATGCTCCATCAGTTTTCATGTGTTTAATGAATGGGGTGTTCCATTCCTATCTTGATAGATTTGTTCTTGTGTTCCTCAATGATATTCTGATATATTCTAAGTCCCAAAAGGAACATGAGGAACATTTGAGTTTAGTTTTGCAGTGTTTGAGAGATAATCAACTTTATACCAATGCGGAAAAGTGTGATTTCTTTCAATCAGAGATACAATATTTGGGACACGTTATTTCAGGCGAAGGTATCTCTGTAGACCCTGCGAAGATCCAGGCAATAGTAGATTGGCCTGCACCCACTACTGTGTCAGAAATTCATAGTTTCATGGGTCTAGCTGGGTATTATCGCAGATTTGTTCAAAACTTCTCCAGAATAGCACACCCTATTACCTCCCTTCAGAGGAAAGGAAAGAAGTTTCTTTGGACAGAAAAGTGTGTAGAAGCATTTCAGAAACTCAAAGAGCTTCTGACCAGTGCATCGATCTTAGCAGTACCTAATCCAGAAGGTGAGTTCATGGTGTGTACAGATGCTTCCCTTGAGGGTATTGGAGCAGTTCTAATGCAGAATGGTCGAGTGATTGCATATGAGTCACGCAAACTCAAGGATCATGAGTTGAATTATCCTACACATGACCTTGAGTTAGCAGCAGTAGTTCATGCCTTAGTGAGATGGAGACATTTCTTGTTGGGACATAGATTTTAACTACATAGCGATCATCGTAGTCTTCAGTACATATTCACGCAGCCTAATCTGAATGGTAGGCAAAGGCGTTGGATGGAGTTTTTGTGCGAGTATGACTTTGAGGTAAAGTATATCTAGGGGAAGGAGAATGTTGTAGCTGATGCTTTGAGTCGCAGGAAACATGTGATATCATCTATGACTCTTAGTGTCGATTTGAGGTGTCAGATACTTCAGGTACTCCCCACTGATTCATGGTATCTAGAGGTGTGCAGTGAAATCAATTCAGGGAGACCCTTGGAGGGTAAGTTTTCAGGCTATGTCCTAGAGTCAGATGGCTTTTTGAGACTTTCAGGAAGGATCTATGTGCCGCTACTGGATGAGCTTCGCATATTGATCCTATCAGAGGCCCATCGTGCACCTTACTCGGCACATCTAGGTGTCAAGAAGATGCATGCAGATTTGCGACGTTTATTCTATTGGTCCGGGATGAAGCGCGACATTGTGGATTTTGTGTCTAGATGTCTTGAGTGTCAGAGAGTCAAGGCAGAACACCAACATCCGGCAGGACTTTTTCAACCGAATCTCGTTCCTTCATGGAAGTGGGACATCATCTCTATGGACTTCATAGTAGGATTACCTATGACTCTTCATCGTCATAATGCTATCATGGTCACCATTGAACGGTTGACCAAGGTGGCACATTTTGCACCAATCAGGTCTTCCTACACTGCAGCTTCAGTAGCTAATGTCTTCATGCGTGATATTGTGAGACTACATGGTATTCCCCGAAAGATCATTTCGGATAGGGATCATGTTTTCACTTCCACATTTTGGACATCACTACAGCATGATCTTGGAGCGCAGTTGAACTTCAGTTCAACATATCACCCAGAGACAGATGGGCAGACAGAGAGAGTGAATCAGGTTCTCGAAGATATGTTGAGGATGTACGTGATGGATAGGCAGACTCATTGGGAGGACTATCTCTATCTAGTGGAGTTTGCTTACAACAACGGGTATCACAGTTCTATTGGCATGGCACCTTTCCAAGCCTTATATGGACGCCCTTGTCGTACACCTTTGAGTTGGGATAGCCTTGAGGATCGCATCCTGTTGGGCCCAGAGATGCTTCGTGACATGGAGCAACAGGTGGTGCATATCCGAGAGCACTTGACAACGGCACAGGATAGGCAGAAGAAGTATGCTGATGCTCATAGGTCAGATAAGCAGTTTTCTATGGGAGAGAAGTTTTTCTTGAGAGTGCGTTCGCAGAAGAGTCCGATCTGTTATGGAAAGGGCTCGAAGCTAGCACCTCGCTTTGTGGGACCATTCGATGTTCTTGAGAGGATTGGCCCAGTTGCCTATCGTCTTGCTTTACCGCCCAGCCTTGCTCGCATTCACGATGTTTTCCATGTTTCAGTACTTAGACAGTATATTCTTGATGTTGTACATATTCTTGATTGGAATGCATTACAGGTAGAGGATGGGCAGCTGGCTTTGCAGCCAATACGTATTCTGGAGCAGCGGGAGTTGACCCTCAGGGGTCAAACCATAGAGCAGGTAAGGGTCCACTGGGACCCTACTGATGACTCTTTAGCAACATGGGAGGATGCATCTAGATTACGGGATTTATATACCTATTTTTTTATAGGCTTCCAGGAGTAAGCCTAAGTCTAGGGGGAGTGGATGTAGTGCCTGCGCCTAGTTTACATTTTTCGAGCTACATTTATGATATGATTGCCAAACTCTTTTAGGCCAATTTATGTTTGATGAGTAGTATTATTATTTTAGAGATTATCAGATGATGTTTACACTTAGTTTATTATACGATGAGATTACTTGGCACTCTATATTTCATGCATGTACGATGATTATTCAATGGTTTCAGTTATTGATGATGATTAGTTAGATGGCTTAATATTTCATGTGCTTCTTATGGATACTTACCCCATACTGCATGTGTATGGTGTGCGTGTTGTTTTATTTATGTATGGTGTTTCTGATATGGTTAAGGAAGGGAGTCGTAGTCACCTGCTAGTCGGGATCTACACGATGCACCACTTCCCGCCATTGCCTGTTTAGCTTAGAATATTGTGTATTATACATGCGTGGATTTTATGCAGGTTGCAGGAACCGGGTATCGACTTCCCTGAATTGTCAGGATGAGCGTACCCTATCGCACTGTCTCAATGGTAAGACAGGGGAGATAAACTCTTAAGTCCAAATCCTAAACCCTTTAGCCAATTGTCCTAATTGATAATTAGGAAAAGTATCTAAGTTAAGTACCCTCCGAATGCATCAAATGATGTAATTTTGTGATTGTAACCCTTTTGTTTGATTAGGTATGTATTTTTCTATGATAGGTTTTCATATGTTGCTTTATGAGTCCTTGGTGTATTTTCTATTGATTAAGTCTAATTAAAAAGACTAATTAATGATTTAATTTAATAAGGAATTATTATGATATCTTTATATTTAATTAATTAATTAAATAAAAGAATTAAAGTTGGAAATTAAAGTTCAAGATATATATAGAACAGGATAATATTAATTTAATTTAATAATAATATATTTGGAGTTCATTTTTAAATAAATGCTAAATATTATTGTTATTTAAATTAATTAAATATGTTATCAATTAAATTCTAAAATAAATTAAAAAGTTGAAAGATATTAATTTATTAAGAATTCTAGATCGCATGATCTAAACATGAGTTAAATATAAGAATTAAATTAAAAGATTAAATTATAAAAATTAATAATGTTATTTTAATTTCTTAAAAGTGCACATAAGATTTAAAGTAATAAATTAATTAAGAATTGAAGTCAAGTGAAATTTTAAAATAAAATTATTTAATAATTCAACTTAATGTGCATGAAAGTTGAATGCAAAAGAATAAGAAAAGATAATAAAAGTTAATTTGGAGTTAACTGAATTGTGCAAAGAGTCTTCTCGGGTAAACGCACAATTAGTGCCCCGATTTGAGGAGAAATTGCTTATCACAACTTTGGGGGTTCATTTTTGAGGGAGACGAATTTGGACGAGAATTTTTGGGGAGACAACTTTTGGAAGAAAATTTCAGAAGGCGAATTGAAAAGAAGATTTTCAGAAGAAGGTTATTGAAGAGGAGCGAATTCTCGTATAGCTTTCGGAGATTGCATAATAGCATCAGATTGAGGTAGGGTCTTGTGTTTGATCACGGGTTGAATTATGCAATTTGATAATCTTGTCTTCTTTGTGCTTGTGGATTATCAATCCGAATTGTCTGGATTTCACTGTTTGATTCTTTCGCTCTCTTATGAACCTTATGATACTATATTGTATTTCACCTATATAATAGAATTGGTAGAATAAATCAATTTGAAACCCTCGTTTCTAAATTAAGGAATTATTGTATTTAATTTGGGTGGGATCTGTTATTTTAAAAAAAAAAATTTAATAAATAAAATAAAGAGAATTGTTTAATAAATTTTGTTTATTTATAATATTTTGTTACATAAATAAATAGAATTCTTTTAAAAAAAAATTTGTTAATATTATAAAAAAAGTTTTTATATTTAAAAAAAAATAAATAAATAAAAAAATAAATAAATAATATAGTTGGTGGGGGAATTACCCCCACCCGTGCCTTTTTAGATGGCAGGCCGACTGCTGTGCAGTCGTACCTGCTGACGCAGGCCGACTGCAGCAGCAGTCGTGCACTGCAACATTAAATGGCAGGCCAACTGTTGTGCAGTCGTACCTGCTAACGTAGGCCGACTGTGGCAGTAGTCGTGCGCTGCAACCCTGCATGGAGTCAGCGATTTAAAAATCGCTAGGTGATGTGATTTCTATATTATTTATAATGTTATTAATAAATTGTATTATAATAATTTTATTATTATTTTTATAATAATTTTATTATAATAATTTTATTAATATTTTTATAATAATTTTTTTAATAATAAATAATTGGAGGATTAAACTCAAAATTTTAGTTGTTAGTTAATTAAGTTAATTAACTATTTATATGTATATAAATATAAAATTGAGGAAATTTTTAATGATTATTGATTACGTAATTAATAATTATTAGATAATTATTAATTCAAATATGTATATGAAAATTGGAATTGATTTAAGCTATTGGTAAATAGTTTTTAAATAAAATAGGTATATTTAGCTTTTAGAACTTCGATTTTTAAATGGGTTTTGGATTTATTTATTTATTATTTAATAATCAAATATTATTATTATTTAATAAATGAAGAAATGATTATTATTACTTTTAAGTTGCGTTATGATTAATTATGAGAACGGGTTAATTCGTTGGGTTAAGCTGTGAAACTTAGTTGTTGAAATATACGTTAATCTACAAACTGAAACCTTTATGATATACTTTCAAAGTCAAATCCAATTTGTGAGACTGTGACGTTTTCTTTGTGTTCTTTGTAATTTGGGGTTGCTCTAGTATTGACCAGTTTAGGTTGTTACCAGAGGCTCGGGGTCTTGAATGTGATGTCATGATGATTTGGTCTCGATCTTTCTTAACCCGACCATGGTAATGTGATGAAGTGCTCTATGACATGATTGTGTTTACTGTTTGTTGTTGCTTTCCAGTTTCCTTGTGTGAAGCTGAGGTGTATGTATTTGAGAATACCTAACTTAAGCATTTTTGAGTCTCGATCAGTTATATTTGATAACCATTTCTGAGTCTCGATCAGTTATACTTGTATTACTTTCTGGTTGCTCATTAGAGAACCATTGGATTTTGTGACTTATCATTGATGCCTTTAGTTGCTGATAGAGAACTGTCGTGATGACATGATTACTATTTGATGTTATTTGTTGCTCATGAAAAACTGATATAATTTGTGGATTATCTTTTTTATGATGTTTTTCAGTTGCTTGTATAGGACTGAGATGGTTTTATTATGATTCTTTGATTTACGAGTTCATGAGCTAGGGTAGGTTATCTATGTGTAGAGTCGGGAAGTGGCTTGCAATGGGGGTCGGAGCCCTAAGAGGCTACCTTGAGAAACCCATTGTAAGTCATTTTTAATAAGTGAAAACATTTACACTAAATGAGAGAAAATGAACCTAACAAGATAATTGTATGTTCTCTCCCATGCCATGAGTGCTAGTACAGACTAGGATGGGGTAGAGAGAATGCTTGGTTACGACCTTGCATTCCATAGTATGCCTCGTCAGTACGAGAGGCTACTAGTGGCCGCAGGATCAGTAGGGACCCGGGATTCCTAACGGATTGCTCGGGTAACTTCTACGTGACTTTTGCGATGACACTTTCTCGCTTGCATATTAGGTTTCCTACGTGTCTTGTGGTACCTCTGGGATTTAGATGTCGATCTTTTTAGGAACCCTTGAGTTAGCATACTTATAGGATTTCCTGGACTTAGAGAGTAATTTTGATTATAGGTTTTTGTTATCCTATTTGGGACTTGAGACTATCTCCTCAGCGCGGTGGGAGTGGACCATTTAGGTTCCACGCGGTTGGGTGGTAGTGCTTTTACTCTTACCATTGAGATCTGTTCCGTTGTCACCGTGGCTGGAGTTTTTGTGATTGGCATTTACCTTCACTATGTTCTTGGATTATTATGATGGATGGTTAGATTTTATGATAGATGTTTTATCATTATGGATGTCTGGATGTATCATGTATGGTGAATAGTTTCATATATTTTTACTTTACTTTGTATCATGGATTTAAGGATGTCGTATCTTGATCTTTACATATATATATTCTTTTAAGCCTTTCATACCCTGTGACTTGTACAGTGGATGATTGAGCATTCCGAATTAATTGCCGAGAGGCATTCGGAACAAATGTATATTATGGACATGGGACTTTCTGATTATTCTTTCATATGTATGTGATAGTTGTTAGACTTAGATTTAATTAAATTTAAACGTGACTCAACGTCTTGCGATCTTTAAGAAATGTAACTTGCAATGTATGTTTGTCGATGATTACATGTTATTGCTTCCGCTACTATGTGTTTGATGTGTATGTCATACTTTCTTACTTAAAAAAAAAAAAAAAAGTTTAGCAAACTTAGAGAAACTTTAGGTTAATTCTTTTGGATCCCTTGGCGGGGCGTTACATAAGGTTAGGTAAGGATCTAGAATCCATATTAAATCTCAAATTCTGCTCATACCTTGCATTTTTCTCATTGGTTGCATGCCTTCTCCATTTTTTTGATTGGCTGCATCCAAATCGCATAGGGAATGTAAAATATTTGTCCTTATCCTTTTTCTCCTTCAAAATCCTTCTATGTCAGCTCCAAAAATGGTTTACATCTATGTTTGTGAAGGCACAAACTCATATGCTGATTTTGTGTTACTTGGCACATACTGGACTATTGATGCTTGGCACACATACTATCCTAGATTGCTCGACACCTATTGCACTCTATCTTGCTTGGCACATACATGATTTTGGCTCACATGGTATATGATGCATTCTAACTTGCTTGGCACTTATATAGTTCTGGATTTCTCAGCACCAACTATGGCTCAACACGTATATGTCACTTGGCACTTATATACTTTGGCACCTGAAGTCACTCGGCACTTATTTAAAGTTTGACTCTTCACACACTATGGCTTGACATACATTGTGTGTTCAACTTCAATATAGAAAGTGGTTGTGGTTAAGTGTGTTGACACTCATATGTCAAAACCATCTAAGGACCAACAATCTCCCCCTTTGACATGAGTGTCAAAAACACTTAACGAAACATCACTAATCTACCATTATGAGTACCTTATCCACAAAATTTTAAAATTTGTGCAAAATTTGTTCAAAATACCTTAACTCCCCCTGAGCTGATTATGTCTTGACATTCTTGATGCTTTGTGTCCTCTACATATATCTCTGTACCTATGTCTTTGTATTTGTATTCTATACTAGTGTCTCTATATCTAATCTATTAGAGCTTATGGAATAGTTGCATTTTCTATCAGAGAAACTTTCCATTGATTGCCAAAATTGTGTATCTCCTCCAAAACATATATCTCCGCCTTTTCTTATTATTTCTCCTCCTTTCAAAACATTATTTCTCCACCCTTTTCATACTTATGTCAAAGGGTTCTAAGGAGTAACACCATACTTAGCCAAAAATTTGCTATTTACCTCCATTATTGTTTTCAAAGATGCATCTCAATTCTCCAAAGCTATGTTCAGTGACTTGTGTTGGATGGAAGTCTCTACAAAAAGGTGTACAAGTCCATCAAGTGTAGAAAGATTTGGGTCTTTCTTTAAAATTTTTTTTGCATACACTTGCTCGTTGTGGAGGATTTCTAAATGTGGGGTTATAGAGGATTGAATTCTCATCCATTTATCCTTAATATTTGTTTCCTCTACTATAAGTACAGATAACTCCCTTTGTGTGTGAAATTATTGTGCAAAATGTTTCTCACTTTGAGCTAGATCTCTAGGTAATTGCATGCTAGAGATTTTCAAATTTCTTTCCAAGCTCATTATTCTTTGACTCGTTTCTTGTGTGAAATTAGAAAAATCACATAGTTTCCTCTACAATGAAAAAATGTTTTCAAGAATTTTTTTGACCTTATCTATTGTCTTGGCTAACTCTACCTATTCAAGTGCAATTCCACTTGATATCTTCTCATTTACTTTCCCTTGAAACTTTCTCTTTGACCATTCTATTAGTTTGACACTGGTCTCCTGGTCTTCATCTGTCACCTGGCCAACTATATCTTATAGTTGCTCTATTATTGGCTTAGCTTTGTATATGAGCAATGCTAGTATGCTAATAGAAACCAAATTTAAATAAAGCTTCTACAAACTAAAAAAAATTCATAAACTTCAAGATAGACTAAGATGAGCTCTCAATTGAAAATATGAGCCATTAATGGGCTCTCTCAATGAGAAGCTCTCTTGTTGAGTAGCTTTGTCTAAATAGATAGGATGTATGCTCAAGCTTATGCTTCAAAAATGGCTTCAAATGGAGTTGGAATTTGGGTGTGGGTGTATGGTTTTGATGTAAACTAGCTTCTCAAAATGGCATTATGACTTTACTTCATGGATTGTGTTATTTTGCAAAGGGGAAAGATCCAATTTATAGGCAAGAGGCTTGAGGGATTGAGGGCTAAGATGCAAGGATGGGAGAAAGCTCATGGAGGGCTCAGATTGCATGAGAAGAGAGCACATGGATTGTGCTTCCTTACAACCAATCAAGGAGTGACACATGTCACATGGTGAGAGGATGGAAGAAAGGGGAAGGATGAGTCAACAAAGGAGGCACAAGGGGTAAAATCTTCATAAAGACCCTTCATAAGTGCTTTGTAAGAACATTTATGACTTTGTGGGCTTTATAAAGTTTTGTGGTTGAAGATATTTGTGAGAGATACCATGAAATTCGAATTTGAGGGTTTAGGGAGGTTTTAAGCTTGCTTAGGGTTGTAAAAATGATTAGAGGAAGGGTTAGAGATGGCTTAGAACTAGGCAAGTGGATGGCAAGTGGATTGCAATTAATGAGGGTGGGTGAAGGAGGAGATATTTGTTAACTTTGGCTTGAGTTAGCAAGTCTTAACCCATGTTTAGGGAATGTGACAAGGTTAGGAGGGGATTAGGATTAGGGTTAAAGACATCTTCTAGAAGAGTCTAGACTTTGGATGAGGATAAAGACTTTCTAGAATAGTCTAGAATTTCCTAGGATGAGGATGAAGACTTTCTAGAAGAGTATAGAACTTCTTAGGATGAGGATAAATTAGATTTTTAGAAAATAAATAAAGTTTTATTTATTTCAAGGGTTTGGGTTGAGGAGATATTTATTAAAATTTTTTTAATAAACATGAGGATTAATATTTAATCTCAATTAAATATTTTGAGTTGGGATTAGGGGTAGGAAATGATGGGATTAGCCTTTAATTAAAATTAAAGAAGGATTAGAAGATTTTGGAAGAGGTTAGTGGTCTTAAGGAAATTGGCTAAGTTTTGGGCAAAAAATAAATTTTTTATTTATTTTGGGTTTTTTGGTCAATTTATTAATTAAATAATTAATAAATAAGGAAATAATGTTTAAATAAGATTTAAACATTTTTGGGAGGGATTTCTTAATTAAATATTTTTAATTAAGGTAAAGGGATTTAATGGCATAAAAATAAATAAATTAAATAAATAAATAATTAATTAATAAATGATGATGTCATCAGGACTTTTTCAAAAAATAAAAATACTTTATTTTCTAAAGGTTTTTAGGTGTCTACAAGCTTCATCTGGTGACTGCAAGCCAAAGGCATACATAAAGATGTCATAATTTCATGATGTCCTTGCTTATGTTTGAACTCTTTCCTTAGTATTTCCTGCCTCATCCTTCTATCTAATGTAGTTTTCATTTCATTGATTTGTGCCATTGTTATAGTCTTGGAATCATAGGAAGGAATCACAATATCTTCATCTAATTTAGGGTCTCCATAGTGAAGTACCCTAGCCACTCTTGTTGAACTTGAGCTTGGTGTTAAAATTTTCAAAGGTGTAACTACAATGCTCAGCTACTAAATGGTCTTTGTAGGAGTGCTAGTCTTTGATAATTCTACCAATGTTTGAATTTGGCCTACTCCTTTTCTTTTACTGTATCCTCATTCTTATCTAACTTCCTTTCCTTCGCACTCAACATCTAAGTAGTATCACTTGTTGCACTAGGTGGAGGTGATGGTGAAATCATTAAAATCTTAGTGCTAGTAGCTATGCATGTGAAAGGTGGTACCTTTGGTTTCACCTTTTCTCTTTGTGGTGCTGCTACAACTGTGCTTGTAAAGTTTTGATTGGTGAAGGATCTTGGAGAGATTTTGTAAAATTAATGAATTGATGTTCTAAGCTGACTTGTTAGTAACATCCTTGATTATTATTATCTCTTTAGGTGTAGTGGTTGTATGAGGAGGGCTAGGAGGTGGCAATTGTGTGTCTTTCACACTCTGTTCATCCTAATGTTCTTGCTGCTGATGAGCTATTGCCATTTCTTCTCCTTTAGTTGATTCCTCTTGTTCTCTCTCCTTATTCTCTTCCTTTCCTTTCTCTTCCTCATCTTCCTTTTCCTCCTCTTTCTTTTCTTCTTCTATTTCGTTTGGCTCTCCCTCTCCTTTATGTTCTTCTAGTTTCTACCATATTGATTTCCTCTACTTTATCATCAGTAATTTTGTAAATTTTTTTCCACAATTGTGTGGATTTATTCACAACATCTTCAATCTTATTTTGAAGGATGCAAAAGGCTTTCTATTTGGGTGCAAACTTACCACTCTATTTCTTTTTTGCCTTGGTTATTTGAGCCTTTATCATGTTAGGCTTCACTTGAGCTAGGGTAGATTCTTTGATCGCCCTTCCCATCTTTAGACAATAATGCCACTTATTCTCAACTATTTCATATAGTTCCTTTGGTATAGTATTATCAAGCTCTAGAGGTGTGTTTTTAAATTCTTCCATCATGGCATATAAAGATTCCTCTACTTTATTCTACTCTTCCCTACTGAGCTTATTGAATTTAAGTGACTTTAAATTATTCAAATCTATATTTTTAATCTTATTACACAGTTTATCAATTGTAGATTTATGAGGATGACTTACCACTTTGAATTGGCTCCTCTAATTTTGTCATTTCATCATTTGTATCTGGCTATGCCACATACCTTCTTCTCTTCTTGGGCTCTTTAGTAGGTTGTGTAGTGGCTTTCTTCTTCTTTTTTGATGCTTCTTTAGCCATTTGGGTAAATGCTCTTGTAGTGACCCTTGTTGCTGGAGCTAGTTTGGTAACATTTTTAGGCTTGGGTTGAGCTTTAGGCTAAGTTTTTACCTTTCCCTTCTTTTTCTTGTCAACTATTGGTGCTTCCTTGGCTTCTTCTCCCTCCACACCTTCCTCCTTGTCTTCTCCTTGCCCTTATGTTAGCTCAACTAGGCCTTTCCCTCACTCACCTTCTTCTTCACTATCTCCTTCTACTTCTTCTACTTCTTCTTCTTCACCTACTTCTCCTTCAATGTTTGCTCCAAATGTCTTCTTTATTTTCTTTACTAGTTTATCTTTATTTTTTATAACAGAAGTAGTTTTCAATTCAATTTCAACTTTGGACTTAACAACATCATATGTCCCAAAGTGAGGAGTTTCCTTATCGATTTCTTCTGCAAGAAATGTTGTGATTGCTCTTGAAGCTTCATCTACATCAAAATCATATCCTAATGGCCTTATCCATCTTACTCTTGGTATTCTTGCTTAGATGTAGGTGTAATCTATGTCAAGCAAGAAACATATGTCGTTGACATGTTTCTCTACCAATGAAATTGGTATTCTCATTCTCTGCTTCATACACTTCTTAAAGTCTTCAAAATAACTTGTCATTTGAGCATCAAAATTGTCACCCATCTAATCAATGAAATCATTGATTTGTGTAATCATAGTTTTGTTGGGGTTCCAATTCACCTTCCCAATTGAAGGGAATTATTCCATCACATGAAAGAATATACACATGAGAACTGAACCAAATTTGCATTGAGCACCTTTTGATCTCCTTATTGGTCCTAGGTTCTTATTGATTTGTTGCAACATGAGTTTGGATAGATCATACATGTGATCTTTCTTTACCAATTTGTAGGCAACATCAACTACTAAACATGGCACACTGTTTAATCTACTGGATTGATAAAATTTGTGAGATATTACTCTTTCAACAAAATCTAGAAGGGGATCAGTTATAGTATCAATGGTCATTCCTCTATTATTCCATTTGGCTCTAGTATTCTTCTCAATGATCTCTTTTCTATCACTCCTCGAGGTCTTTGGCTGATCTAGGGTTGGGAATCCTACAACCCTATGAACTATTCTCTTAGTGATATTGATAGGTCTTGTCTCTAGCCATAGACATCCATCATGAATTATACTCAAAATAATATAAATCCATTCAGTTTTGAATGTTATAGGGTATACTAGGGCATTGGTCAAATCCTTTTTCACATTCCTATTCTCCCACAGTTTGTTGTATGCTTGGAATATTTCATAATCACATATGGGAAAAATTTTGCAATTGTAGCACTTTCTCACATCCTACACCATGACCACATTAGGTGGAATGATAGACAATATACTAGCTAGATAATTTCTACAGGCAACTTTGGGGATTGGCCTAAATTCAGGCTCTCTTACTTCATTGCTGACTAACTGTATCTCATGACTCTCTTTTTCTTTGGGGTTTCTTGAACTAGAGGCCATTTTACCAAGCTAGGGTTTGAAATGTATAAAAATTTAACTTTTGCGTAGATCAACACTTGATAAATACCTTTCAATTAATGAGCTCATGCTGAATTTTCTGTTGGAATCTGTGCAAATGACTACTAGGTTGCTACTTAATCACTTCTTTTCTCTTCTCTTCTTTGCTCTAGATTCGAATGGCATGAAAATGAAATAAATTCAACAATATACTTGTCAAAGACCTAGCATTAAATGCTTCATGTTTAAAGTTGTAAACTTGGCACTTGAAGGATTCAACATGACTCACCTCCCATTGTATTTCATTTACTCGGTC
Organism: Cupressus sempervirens; assembly: GCA_028749045.1. NCBI lineage: Eukaryota > Viridiplantae > Streptophyta > Pinopsida > Cupressales > Cupressaceae > Cupressus > Cupressus sempervirens. The sequence goes on from CM053789.1 coordinate 206,929,645, forward strand.
TCCACTAGACTTCTACTTCACTCAGCTTCAACTATCAACTCGATAGCTATTAGAAACTTGGCATCCATGGGAGCTTTACTCAATAACTAAAAGTAACTCAGAAGCTTCTTGAAAATTTTACTTGGCATCTTGGCTCATGCATATTTCTTCTCTACAATACTATTTTGTTCTTTGGAACTGATGTATGATTTAACTTTGTATATCAGTCTCATACACCTTTCTTTTGCTTACTTGGATGAAGTGTGATCACTTGACCCTTTTGGTGAAGTGATCCCTCCATTTGATATGCTACATTCATTTCTCTTCTTCCAAATTTTATTCATTTGCACTCTTATTTGTTCAACATCAACCTTCTCTTTTCCTTTGTTCACTTTTATCTTGGATGCTTTGGTCCTTGTTGGGAAATTCCTACTGATATGACCATTGTTCAAGAAACTAAAACATGTAGTCTGACTTAACCATCTACTATAATTTCCTCTAAAATGTGTCCTTATGCAATTTTTAGGATTGTGTCCATACTCCTAACAATAGTGATAGCTATACTTGGTATTGTAATCCCAATTGTAGTGATGTGCATGGTTGTTCCATCTTGTAGGCTAATTAGGTGTCCACATAGGCTTTGATATGCACTCAAATGCTCTATGCATGTACTTCTTGTAGTTGTAGCAGTGTCCTTCAAATTTTGTTGTCTTCAAAGTTTTGGTTCTACCTTTGTGTGCTTGATGTCCTTGCCTTTTGCACTTGTGACAAAAGCTTGAACTAGGGAACTTATCATGTTGATGACTATTCTTGCTCCTGCACACATTAGAGGTATGTCCCTTTTTACCATAGAAATAACAAGTAAGTTTAGTGTTCTTACCTTTTTTACTCCTTTCTTCTAGCAGTATTAGATGATTCTCCTTGTTCAGTGCTAGTGTAACCAAGTCCTGAAGTATCATTGCTAGCCCTTGGTGATTTTAGCATTTTCTCAAAGTACTTGATGGCTTCACTTGATTTTTTGAAACTCTCTACTCTCTCCTTTTCTCTCTTTAATTCATTCTGCAATTGTTCATTCTACATTTTTAGGGTGGAAATATCAATTTCCTTCATGTTTATCTCATGATGAGCATTCATGATCTAACTTAATGTGTCTAGCTACATGTTTGAAATCTTTTCAAACTCAATTGTATTCTCCTCTAGTCTATTGGTAAGATTACTCTTGTCATCTTCTATCATGGTCTTGTCTATCATGGTCTTGTCTTTAATGGCTCTTTTCTTTTCTTCAATCACTTCACAAAGCATTATGGCTTGTGATTCTTGTTCAACCTTGAGTAATCTGATTTCTTCATCTTGTGCTCTATTTTTTTCCATTAGTTTTTATATTTTTGCATCAAATTCCTTGGAATCTCCATTGGAAAATACTTTTTTCGTATCAATATCCTTGTAGTGTATGTCATTTAAAGCTATGGCTATCTCCTTCCTTCTTTTTAAGGACCTTCTCAATTCTTCTCTGGCTTCTTCCACTTTGTGTAGAGCTAGGTGCACATCAATCACCTGATTGTATATTATCTTCCCATGTTTGAAGACTTCAATCTTCAAACCTTTTCTCTAAGCTATTAGGCTTCTCCTTGTGAAAGCTAGTGCTATGATACCAATTGTTGGAATGTTCAAAATGGGAAGAGTACTTCTGAGAGGGGGGGTGAATATGAAGTACCACACTTTTTGACCTTTTCAAATCCTTTAAATCAACTAATTGAAAAATAAATTTCTTGCATGTAAACATATAAATGAACAAAAAGTAAACACATGCAATAACACATAACACTAGATTTGGTAACCTATAACCCCTCCAGGAATAAGGTGAAACTGGGGTGGGGATGATACCCACAAAAATCACTACAGCAATAATGTTTGACCACTTTTGATGGTCTACCTTGTGAAAGGCCTACCTTGTTAAAGGGTTTACACTATGTCAATAGTGACCTAGTTAGAGGATTTACAAACACTTTACATGAAGTGTCACCCTATTAAAGGATTTACAATGACAAGAAAATATTAGGAATCTTTGATCTGATTGCATAAAATCTTCAATTGCTGATTTTAGGCACTTGTTCTACTCCTTTTGACCTTGATACTCTAAGATTTGATATCTGGTCATGTCCCTTGTACTATTCTGATCAACTAGATATCAAATTGTTGCTCTGTTCCTCTAAGTCTTTCTTCCTTCACACTGAATTTCACTATAGTCTCCCCATACTCTGCTTTCATCCACACTTGTAATGGGGTTTTCAAACTCCTTTTAAATATTGTAAAGACTTAGGGTTTGGTAAGGATTTATGATCCATATTAAATCTCAAATTCCTACTCATACATTGCATTTTTCTCATTAGTTGCATGCTTTCTCCATTTTTTTGATTGGCTACATGTAGATCGCATAGGAAATGTAAAAGATTCATCCTTATCCTTTTTCTCCTTCAAAATCCTTCTATGTCAGCTCCAAAAATGGTTTACATCTAAGTTTGTGAAGGAAAAAACTCATATGCTGATTCTATCTTACTTGGCACATACTAGACTAGTGATGCTTGACACACATACTATCTTGGATTTCTCAACACTTATTGCACTCTATCTTGCTTGAGACATACATGATTCTAGCTCACTCGACATATGAAACATTTTGACTTGCTCAACACTTATATAGTTCTGGATTTCTCGGCACCAATTGTGGCTCGACACCTATATGTCATCCGACACTCATATACTGCTTGGCACCTGAAGTCACTCGACACCTGTTGAAAGTCAAACTTGGCACACACTATGGCTTGGCATACATAGTGTATTTGGATTCAATATAGAAAGTGGTTGTGGTTAAGTGTGTTGACACTCGTATGTCAAAACCATCTAAGGACCAACACCCCTTAGTACAACCTTTTACCTAACCTCTCCTTAAGACAACTCCTTTAGTATTTGTATGTATTTATACACATTTTTTATGTTTTCTTACATATGATTGTTAATGTTGTTATGTATTTATGTACATATAATCTTTATATGTTATTATATGATACATTCTTTATGTTCTTATATGTATTAACTTTTATTAATTAAATATTGTAACATGCATTCTTTAGGTCATACTCTTTATATGTTCTTACATGTATATGTTATATTCTATGTTACATATTACATGCTATATTTTATTAATTAAATGTTGTTAATTATAGTTAATTAAGAAATGTCATTAAATATAATTAATTATATTTAGATTAAGGCATTAAAAATAGTAACATATACATAATCCATACATCTATGAAATAAAATATACATTCTTAATGTTTGTATAAAATCTAGGTTATGTTTTTATATGTATTAACTTTTATTAATTAAATGTTGTAACATGCATTCTTTAGGTCATAGTCTTTATATGTTCTTATGTACATGTATATGTTATATTCTTACCTGTGCATTAATCTAAACATTCTTATAACATATTAAGTTTAGGATCTCTCCTTAAGACATGTCATTAAATATAGTTAATTACATACTTAGATTTTAAGGCATTAAAAACAATAACATATACATTAAATAGATTATTGAAAACATACATGTCTACATTTAACATGAACATATTTACATACATCTATGAAATAAAATATACATTAATCTACATTCTTGTGTATAATTTAGGATCTCTCCTTAAGACATGTCATTAAATATAGTTAATTACACTTAGATTAAGACATTAAGATGAATAACATATACATGTAAACTTGAATATTGAGAACATGAATATAAGGCATTAAGATGAATAACATATATAGAAACATGAATAACACATACATAAACATAAAAGATTAAGACATTAAAAGATCAATAACATACATGTGTACATTAAAAGATCAATAACATACATGTACATATATCTTGAGAATAATTTACCCATATCAAATGTATAAAAATATCATGTATCAAATGTCTAGAAATAACATATATAAAACATCAAAGTCTCCATATAAAAATGTACCTGGGAATACCATATAAATCATCAAAGTGTCCATATAAACATGTATCTGGAAATAACATATAAAATATTAAAGTGTCCATATATACATGTATCTGGAAATAACATATAAAACATCAAAGTGTCCATATAAACGTGTATATGGAAATAACATATAAAACATTAAAGTGTCCATATATACATGTGAATCCAAAATAATATATCAAATTTATAGAAAATAACATGTGTACGTAAAATAAAAGGCCATGATCTAATTAGCTACATCCCCTTCCTAATCTTGAATGTCCCCAAATGGGTCTATTAGCTACATCTAAACCTTTTGTCAAATGATAGTGGACCAAATTATGTATAGAAAAATTATATCAGGATACATGTATATAAATCAAATATATATTTAAATTGTAACATACCTGAGACTCAGGATGTGTAGGATCTGTCAGTGTCTGTAGATCAACAAAACGTAACATACTAGCACTCAAACCCAATAACACATACACAAACACACACATATATAAATTTAAAGATATAGACAAATTATTTACCATAACTAAAATAAATTTAAACATATAGAGATTTTTACTGTAGCATCATGTAATGCTCTGCCAATCTGACTAATATCTAAATCATGCAATGAAAAAACACTATCAGCATCCAAGTCGATAGTGTGACCCTGATCTAAAAGCATGGAGGTAAATAGACCAGGCTATCTAGACATGAAATCCTAAGTGGGGGTGGGGGGGTGCTATAGGATCCTAAGTAGCTGGGGCTAGTGCTATAGCCTGGGCTTGTGTAGTAGTAGGAGTAGTAGAAGGTACAAGAATGTCCTCCTACCTCTGTGAACCCTCTGATCCTACTATACGTGACAAAATATGATTAATCTAAGAGATGATGTCATGAAGTGGAATCCTTATGACTTTAGCTAATTCTTGATATGAATCCAAAATATCAAATGCTAAACGTGATCCCAAAAGCCACAATGCATCCACCTCTGAGACTACAAAAACCTCTAGTGGAGAAGGTATGCCTACTACTCCATATGCATCATCAATAGTTGTGATAGATGATGTAGTTGTGAGAAAATTACCTTGAGACCATAACATATATCTACCACACCAATCGGAAGAAATCTCATGTAATTGTGTGGCGATGGTGGTGATGCTCGTATAAATCTGTGTCTTGATTGTGTCATCAACAACACTCTGGCCTGCACCAACCATCTATGAACCTCTTGGCATAACAAAAAGGCTTGGACCCACCATTGCCCATTTGTTAATAGGTGCAGGAGTGTCTAGAGGTCTAAATCTATCTAAAATTCTCCCTAGACACTACCAAACATGTCCTGGATAGTCTGTGTAGTCAACATAATAGTGTAAATGAAATTCTACAAACAATTATTTGCAAAAATATAGAGGGAAATCATCCTTCTGTTGACATCTATGATGAGTGGCCAACCAGTGAGGATACATGAATGGTACAATGAGCTCATTAGTACACTTCATCATAGAGTAGCCTCTAACTCTATCTCTATCTCTATAAAATGGAAACATGGTCTTCACCAAGGCAGTGGAAACCTCAATGCCAACATGTCTATACTTCACAATGCTAGTGACACTATGAGATAGAGAAGAATAAAATGTCTCAATTCTAATATCATCAAAAGGGTTGTATGATTCAATGGTATGAATCATATGGAACAACTCCTCTTGCATCGCTATGATCTTCTCCCTATTAGTGAGGGTGGTATAAGAGGAAAGTGAGGTGTCCAAAACCTCTATAGCATGAGATAATCTTGCAAGTGTATCTCTGAATAATTGCTCTCTATCCTTAGTGGAGGATGTCGATCTATGTGTTGTTCTAGACTTGACACTCTGACCCCATTTGTGGACACTAGCATCCCTTGAGGATGCAGGACCATGATCCCCAGAACCAGATGCCATAATGTATATATGTATATAATGTATAAGAATATGAGTGTGAAGCTACAAGACTGATAAATATCTAGAGATTTGCACATGCATATATATACACATATAAACATACAAGCATATAAATTAAAATAATTAGAATTTAAAATTATTTTGAAACAAACATACATATAAATACACAACATTAAATGTATGGTGTTATTCAATCATGTAATGTATGTATTTTAAAACAAATTATCTTAGAGACCATATCTAACGTATTTTAACATGCTCATGCAAATGTGAAAAAAAATATTCATACATGTATATGTATATGCGATAAAAAAAAGAAAGTTACTAAGTGTACACATGTATATGTGATAAAAAAATAAAATTCTTGACTAAATTAGATTTTGATTTAACCACAGGGTTAAACAATTTTTCTAAACTTCATAATAATGTAAAAGTGTTTCTAAGTTTCATATAGACGTACATTTTACATAATGTTTTTCTACATTTTTACCTAATATTTTTTTGCATTTTTTCACTAATGTTTTATTTTACATTTTTATCTAATATTTTTCTACATTTTTTAACTAATTTTTTTTACATTTTTACCAAATGTTTTTCTACATTTTTAACTAATGGCTTTCTACATTTTTACCTAATATTTTACTACATTTTTTAACTTTTTTTTTACATTTTTACCTAATGTTTTTCTACATTTTTAACTAATATTTTTTCTACATTTTTAACTAATATTTTTCTACATTTTAACCTAGTGTTTGACTACATTCTTTCTTATTTTTAAAATAATTTACTAACAAATCTAAAAAACAATTTAAATATATTAAAAAAATTAACAAATCTAAATATTTCACTCATAAAATATGTATACAATTATTAATTTAAGTACCATTAATGTTTACTAATCAAATCACACATTAAAAAATTTAAAAAAAAGGAAAAAAAAACCCACTAACCTGTTACAACCAAAACACCTAGACTACCACTCTCCGAGAAGTTTGGAACCATGACAATCAAAATGATAGCTGCAAAGGGTTTTTTTGGCACTTTTATAAAAGTCAGTGTTTCGGCCAGAATGCTTTCAACTGAAACCCTTCTCCCTGAAATGGTACATGCCACATTAGTGCAAGAAAATGCCACATATGTACGACAAAAAATGTTATGGTCGAAACCTTTACGACAGAAACTATTCTAGCCGAAACCCCTGTTGATATCACCAAAGGTTACATAGGTTTGTGCTTCCACCCAATGGCTTGTAATTTCATTTGGCTTATCAAGTGTTCCATATACTTTAATGGTGTTGATGAACAAGGTGTTGAAGGATTTTATTGGTAAGTTTTTTGTTGTCTATTTAGATGACATGTTGATTTTGAGTAAAACTAAAGAGGGCCATATTAAATATTTACAAATTGTTTTCAAGAAATTGCCATGAGAAAAAGCTAATGATCAATTTGGTGTGACTTTATGAAGTAGGAGCTAGTGTACCTTGGGTTGGTCTTGTCTTAAGGAAATCTCAAGATGGATCGTAGCAAAGTTTATGCCATTCTAAATTGGCCTACCCCTAAAGTTGCAATAGAGGTAAGAAAATTTCATGGCTTAGCCCAATATTATAGGAAGTTCATCAAACATTTTAGTGCTATATGTGCTCCTATTCTAGACAACATCAAAGGTGGTATGAAGGAAAAACTAAAGTGGACTCTACAAGAAGATAATGGTTTTGGAACACACAAAAAGAGGATAGCCACCCAACCCATTCTAGTTTTACCTAGTTTTTAAAAGCTTTGTATAGTGGAGTGTGATGCTAGCAATGTGGCTGATGGGACAGTCTTAAGCCAAGAAGGGAGGCCAGTGGCTTTTCATGGTGAGAATTTCAATGATACAAAGTGGAATACTCCTCCTACGACTTATAATTGTATGCTTTAGTCCAAGCTCTAAAGATGTGGGGGCACTATTTTCTTCCAAAATAATTTGTGGTATACTTAGACAACCAAGCCCTCAATTTCCTTAACTTCCAAGATAAGATTAGAAGCGAGCATATGAAATTAGTAGAATACCTACAAGCCTACACCTTTAACCAAGCACAAGAAGGGAGTACAAAACAAGGTAACTAATGCATTAAGAAGGAGATTCTTAAGAGTGCAAGAAGTATAATTGCAAAGCATTGGTATTGATAGCTTCAAAGACTTATATAATGATGATGAAGACTTTGAACAAATTTACGAGGTATGCGAGGAGTTTAAGAACAATTTTCATGGTGAGTTTTTTGACTATACATTGCAGAATGATTTATTGTTTAATGGGAATCAACTTTGTATTCTTAGAGGGTCAACAAGGGAAATTTTGACCCAAGAAAAATATAATGGGGCAGTTAGTGGTCATTTTGGAGTCAAAAGACTCAAGAGTTAGTCACTAAGTTCTATTTTTGGCCTAAGATAAGTAGAGATATTAGGGAGTATGTTCAGAGTTATATATTGTGTCAAAAGAAAAAGGGAACATCCAATAATGCTAGTTTTTATCAGCCATCTCCATTTCCTAGTAGACTATGGGAGTGCATAAGTATGGATTTTGTAGTTGGCTTACTAAGGATAAGGCAATGTTATGAAAAAATTTATGTGATTGTGGACAAATTTAGTAAGATGGCACATTTTGTACCTTGCAAAACCATACATGATGCTTGTTAGATTGTACACTTGTTTTTAAGAGAGGTGGTTAGAATCCATGGACTACTTATGGACATTTTTTAGTAAGAGGCACCAAATTCATGAGCCACTTTTGGAAGACACTGTGGAAAAAGCTTAAAACTAACTTGTCTTTTGGATCTTTCGATCACCCACAGAAAGATAGCCAAACATAGGTGATTAATAGGAGTCTTTGAAACTTGCTAATGTGTCTCACAAAGGAGTATGGTCATGCATGGGATGAACTCATTGGGTAGGCTGAATATGCATACAATGAAATAGTGAACATATCCACTGGTAAGAGCCCTTTTTACAATAGTTTATGGTTTTCATCCTAGAGAGGTGTTCGGGTTGAGAGAGTTGAAGGGTGGTTTGAATAGTAGTGGCTATTCTGAGGAATTTTCCCACTTCATGAAGGAATTCAATGACAATGTAAGGAAGACTCTAACTGAAAATGTTGGAAAACTTAAGCAAAAGATGGATGCGACAAAAAGAGATCTTTAGTTTAAGGTAGGAGATCTTGTGATGGTACAACTAAACAAAAAAAATTTGCAAAAAGGGGTACCACACAAGATTCAAATGAGAGGGTTGGGTCCTTTCCCAATATTGGCGAAGTATGGAAACAATTCTTACAAGGTGGCACTTCCTAAAAACCTTAGGTTGTCACCCATTTTCAATGTTGGAGATATAGTTTTCTATAAGGGTCCAACTCTAGATGTTAATAAAAATCTTCAAGAGGTTATACAAGATGTGGTAGACTTGAATTTCAACCTTGCTCCACCTATGACAATAGATAGGGTACTTGATAAATGGATTTATATAAGAGGACTAGAATAAGGGAATAATTTGAAAATCTTATCAAATGGATTGAAAATAATGATACTAATGCTACTTGGGTCAAGGAAGAAGACTTCAAGAGGTTGGGCATTGACTCAAACTTGCTCAATCCAAGGATGGATTAACTTATTTTTGTTTGGGGAAGTATGGTGTAAGAGCACCTACTCAAACTCCTTGTTTTGATTTCTAGTTTTTTATTTTGGCATGTATTGAATCTAACCAAGTTAGGAGTGTGAATTTGAACCTTTCAAGGTCATTTTATTTTTCTCCTAGATGGATTGTTTCTAGTTCAATCCAGTCTAAATTGTTTGTTTTCATTTTCTTTGTTGTTTGGGGTTATTGAGAGAAAACATAAGGATATGGATTTAATACCCTAGAAGTCTTAGGAAACTTGGATTTTTATCTAAATATTTCCTCTAAGGTGTTTTTACAACTTTTTAAATAGTTATAGGTGATAAGTTGTCATTTGGGGAAATATTGCATAAGTTGTCAACTAGGTCTAGGAGGGCACAATTGTGAACTTGCATTCAAAATGATGGTTTGAAGGTTTAAACACACTAAAAAATCATTAAGGAACCATGTTAATGTTGAGTGGAAAGTTTCAAATGTTAAAATAAAAAATTCTTACAAATGTTAAAAAAATTTCATGACATTATTGCATTTTGCAATATTGTCATGAAAACATTATGACAACATTTTAAAAAATATTTAGGGCTCATAGGGGAAGGGTATTTAAAAACCTCCAAATGTTATTGCATGGTTTAGACATAGAAATAATATTTTACTTCCCTCTCCTTCCTTCCCCTTAGTGAGGCAAACCACCATGACCTTTGAAGGCTATTTTTCCATAGTGATTTTCCCTGTGGTATATATTTTTTTCATAGGTTCACTCAATTTTGTAGAAATTATCATTCTTATTGGAGTTTATCTGGGATTCTTTTTAATCTTGTCCATATTACCCTCATAAATTTTCCAATATACTTCATTTGTATGCTCCTTATTACATAATTCACTTAGGTCATGATCCTCTTTTATCTCATTGAGATAAGTATTGGTCTTTGGTTCACCATGATTCTTCATTATAGTTTAAAAAATAGTATCTAGTGTGATTCTATTATTTTTCCACATACTATTGAGCTATATTTTGTGAAATTACTCTTTTAGATGGAACAATAACTTTTTGGTAGAAATTATAAGACCTCCCATTTTCCATTTTATTGTGGGTACCCTTTGTTTTTTCTCTATGTGTGTACAATGTCACTATTTTTTATGAAAATTATTCTAATAAATTTATTTCATAGGCAATAGTTTGCTCCATTTCTTTTATGACCTTGTTGTTGGAGCCCCTAGTTTTGATATATCTTGCATTGCTTTATTTTTTTGTTGAATTATACTTTTTTTATTCTTATTTACAACAATGCTTGTTTGGATGAAATTGCATGGATCATACTAGCAGTAAATGAACTAACATCAATGTAATAAAACAAAATAATTATGTGTCACACTAAATTATTCTCTCTCAAAAATTTGAACTCTCTACATAAGAATGGTAACAAAATAAATACTTTTCTCTTTTATTTACCATAAAAGACTTTGTTTTTATTCTACATCTAACATACATATTCTAACTCAAAAAACATCTTTATCACATGTATTAGAAGTTTTTTGGGGTTTTCTTTTGATCCATAAACCCTTAATATAGTATGTGAGGATGATGAAGATTTTTCATTTATAGAAACATATACATACTATGAAGAAGGAAAAATGTAAGACTAAGTTTTGACTGTCTCAACTTAGAAAATTATCTAAGTATGATGAAGGAAACTAGTAAACAATTATGCATTTTTGTTTAGCTTGGTTGACTAGAAGCATATGAATTATGTACAGTTGAGGGAAGAAAGGTTATAAGATAATAAGAACATGTCTAAGAGCACTAAAGAATATTCCATGTATGCACAAAGTTATGGAAAGTTTTATAGGAATAGGTTATACAGTTAGAACAAAGTAGAGAATAAAGTAAAGGCAATTTGGTTAAGGGATTATTTTTGTTTTCTAAAACTATGACATAAAAAGGTAAGGGAAAAATCCTATATGATAACCCTCACTTAGAAAAAAGAAAATTTAAATTTTAGGAAACATGCAATGAAAGGAAGGTCGGCTAGTTAAGCAGTTAGGTATAAAGAAGACACATTTTATTTGTAAAATGTGTGGCAACTAGGAAGAAATGTAATGTTCTATGAATATTTGTATGATAAATATTGATGTGAACTTAACATTGGCATAGTACATTATAGTACTGTTGGATACAATTAAGTAATTGTGTATTGTCTTTGATGTTACACAAATGTCATATCAGTTATCAGACAGAATCTACCGAGTTCTATCAACTAGGAAAATAGTTTACAGAGTCTACCGAGCTCAGTCGGTCAGTAAAAGCCTTTTACAGTGTATACTGAGCATTCCTGTATGTCACACGGTGAGTTAGTGTTAACCGAGTTCACTCGGTAAGCTAAGAAAAGTTTAGTTCTTACCGAGATCACTCGGGTATCAAAGGATTTTGTAGCAAACGGTTAGTGTTAACCGAGTTCGCACGGTAAGCTAAGGAAAGCCGAGTTTTCATCGAGCTCACTCGGTAGTTGAAGACAGCTTTTACCGAGTCCAATCGGTTTCCAAAGGAAGTGGCAGGTTTACCAAATTCCTCGGTAATTTTAGTTTTTACCGAGTTCTGCCGGTTAACACAGGAAGGAAGTTTTTGTTCTGTATTGACCGAGCAGCGTCGGCCAGTGAAGAATTTTGTTTTTTAGTTCAAGCCGACTTTGGAATATGTTTCGTCAAGTTGGTTGGGCAAGCCGACTTTGGAATTGTTTTGACAAGTTGGTTGGGCCGACCTGGTATTATGAATAATATATAAAGAGGTGCTCAAGATGCAAAATAAAATATGGAGGAAAAAGAGGATATACGAAAAGTGCAAGGAAGTGCAAGGAAGAAACTTGCGTGTGCCTAAGCAGAATTGAGCAGAGGGAAATCTTGGAGCTGCAGAGATATATTTGATCAGTAAGGATCTTGTGGAGCAAAACTGAGATCTGTATTCAGCAAGATAAGTTTCATGTATTTTCAGATCATTCATTGTTTCTTTCTAACCATTGTAACAGTGATTCCAAAATCTCCTAGCAGAGTTGGTTTTACAGCCATTTCATAAATCCTTTCACAGGGTGGCAATTCAGTTGAATTGTTCAAAAGACCTCTTACAAGGCCACTCCTAACAGGGTGATTAAATCCTCTAACAGGGTCACACCTAACAGTGTGTTTTGTAACCTTTAACAGGGTTGGCTCCTAACAGGGCTCACTTCAGAAGAGTGAAAATTGGTGACTAGTTGCTGGTGGTTTTTCCCATATTGGGTTTCCACGTAAATCTGGTGTCTACTGTGTTAATGATTACTTTCTTTTGCATAGTCGCTTATTTTAGTAAATGCTTCATAAATTAACTAAACACCTATCAAGTTTTAAGCAGTGATTTTTGTAGCAGCAGCAACTAAGTTTAAGGCATCTTTGGGATTGTTGGAAAATGAATATGTGGTAACTGATTCACCCCTCCCCTCTTAGTTACACCATCTTCATTTTCCAAAAATTGGTATCAGAGCCTTTGGTGCTTGCAGGAGAAGATTTCAAAGATCTAAGCCAAATATCAAGATGTCTTATAAGAGGGAAATCCCAAGGCTTAACCGGAACAACTTCTCAGCATGGCAGGGATTAATGAGACTTCATCTAGCTTCCATTGGTGACACTGGTCTGAAATATCTTGATGAGAAATATGTAGAACCATCAGGTACATTATCAGTCAATGACATTGCTATAAAGAAGACTCATAACATTATGATGATTGATATTGCATCTGCCTTGAGTTATGAAGAGTTTGATGATGTCAAGGACTGCACTACTGCCTATGAAATGTGAGAAAGACTGAAAGAGATCTATGGTGGAGATGACAATGTCAGAAGAGCCAAAGCTGAAAGTCTGAGAGGACAGTTCGATCAGATGAAAATGAAAGAAGATGAAAATATTGCCAAATATGTTGAAAGAATTAAAGCATGTGTCAGTGCTATCAAAGCTTCTGGAGGAAGTATCAGTGAAGAGATAGTCATAAGTAAAGTTCTTAGAACTCTACTTCCAGTTTATGCCATCAGGGTATCAGCCATTCAAGAAAGAAGGTGTGAGGCCAATCACAAGATAAACCTAGAGGCCATAGTTGGAAGATTGATAGCATTTGAATTAGATAATTTTGATAATTATGTTCTAGCTGCAAAGAACATTGAGTCTGCATTTGAAGCCAAGTTTTCACTCAAGGAAAAAGGCAAAAAGAAGAAGGAATCTCAGTCAGAGAGTGAAGATCAATCAGATCAGAGCTCTGACAGCGACCTTGAAGTAATTGAAGCCCTACTTGCAAAGAAATATTCAAGAGGAAGAGGTAAATACAGAGGTAAAGTACCCCTAATCTGCTTTTCATGTGAAGAAGTCGGTCATATTACTGCAAGGTGTCCAAACAAGAAAGATAAAGATGAAAAGAAAGATAATAAATGGAACAGTAAGAAAGATTTTAAATCATTTAAGGATAAAAGTAAGAAATCATGTTTTATGGCTAAAGATTCTAATGATTCTAATGATGAATAAGAGGATGATATTGTTTACATTGTTGTAAAAGATGAATCTGACAATGAAGAAATGACACTCATCTCTCACATAAGTAAGAATGATACATGGATCATTGATAGTGGCTGCTCACATCATATGACTGGAGATAAAACAAAATTTGATCAATTTGAAGAGTATGATGGTGGCAGTGTAAGATTTGGAAACAATGAACCTTGTTGCATCAAAGGAAAAGGAAGAATCACTCTAACCCAGGAACTTGTATGTGATAATGCTTATTGGGTAGAAGGACTAAAGCACAATTTATTGAGTGTGGCACAGTTACTCAACAATGGACTCAAAGTAGAATTCATCCAAGGCAAAGCAAGACTGCTGAACGGTAAAGGAAAGCTGATTGGATCTGGTATTCAAACTAAAGGTAACTTGTTCTATCTTGAACTTGATGAACATTCATGTTTTATTGTTCAAATAGAAGAGAGTTGGTTATGGCATAAAAGATTATGTCATGTGAATTTTGACAAGCTGGTAAAGATAAGCAAATTCAAGAAAGTGAGAGGCATTCCTGATTTAAAGAAACCAGAGGTCGGTTTATGCAAGAATTGTCAAATTGGAAAGATGGGTAAGTCTAGTTTCAAAAGCAAAAATTATCAGTCTGAAGATTTATTAGAAATTGTGCATACTGACTTATGTGGACCTATTGAAACTGAAAGCTATACTGGTGAAAAATATTTTATTCTTTTTGTTGATGATTATTCAAGAATGATGACCATCATGTACCTAAGGAACAAATCAGAAGCATTTCAAAAGTTCAAATGGTATTTGGCAAGAGTAGAAAAAGAAACAGGGAAAAGATTGAAATGCCTAAGGTCAGACAGAGGTGGTGAATTTATTTCACATGAATTTAATAACTTTTGTATTGAAAGAGGAATCAAAAGATAGGTTTCAGCACCAGGTACACCTGAACAAAATGGCATAGCTGAAAGAAGGAACAGATCCATCATGGATTGTGCAAGAACCTTGATGATAGAAAAAAATGTTGCTATCAAATACTGGAAGGAGGCTATCAGTACAGCAGTTCATACCTTAAACCGAGTACAGTTGAAAAAGGACTCATTCAAAACTCCCTACGAAATATGGTATGGCTATAAACCCAATGTAAGTTATCTGAAAGTATTTGGAAGCAAATGTTATATCTTGAAAGAATCTAGAAAAGGTAAATTTGATATAAAAGGTGATGAAGGTATATTTCTTGGATACTCATGCAAGAGTAAAGCATATAGATGCTTGAACTTATCTACTCACAAAGTCATAGAAAGTATACATGTGAAAGTTGATGAATTTGCAGAAAAGACTGAAGAAGAAAGCAGAAAAGAACCAGAAGATTACAAAAGATTCGTTTTCAGTGATTCAGATATAATATCAACTGCATCTGAGAATCAGAAATCTTCTTCTACCGAGTCATCACTAACCAAGTTGCAGGAAACATCTACCGAGCCAACGTCTACCGAGTCAAAAAAATATCGAGTTAGAGATTACCGAGCCTGAGGTAACCGAGCAGGTACATACCGTGCCAGTTGATACCGAGCCAGACCAAACCGAGCAAGGAGGAGAAATGCAAGAAGATAACGACAAAATTCATCCAAAAGAAAAAGAACCTGTTCTAGCCAAATATGTCAAGAGACATCATTCAGCAGATCAGATCATTGGAAATAAATCTGATGGAACCATCACAAGAAGTAAGTTGAAAGGTACTTGTTTACTTGGTGATTTTGAACCTAGAACTGTCAAAGATGCATTAGAAAATGATAATTGGATTGAAGCAATGAATGAAGAAATAGAGCAGATAGAGAAGAACAAAACATGGACTCTTATACCCAGGCCTAAAGACAAAAATGTAATCGGTACAAAGTGGGTTTTCAGAAATAAGTTGGATGAAAATGGTAAAGTATCAAGAAACAAAGCTAGATTAGTGTGCAAAGGATATTCTCAAGAAGAAGGCATAGATTATGGAGAAACTTTTGCTCCTGTTGCTAGATTGGAAGGTGTTAGAACCTTATTAGCATATGCTGCCTACAAAGGATTTAAAGTTTATCAGATGGATGTCAAGTCAGCATTTCTTAATGGTATACTGGATGAAGAGGTCTACATTGAACAACCTGAAGGTTTTATTGATCCAGATAAAAAGAACATGGTCTGCAAATTGCACAAGGCATTGTATGGTCTGAAACAAGCCCCTAGAGCATGGTATGAAAGATTGCATAGCTATCTTATTCAAATTGGATTTCAAAGAAATAATGATAACAGTAGTTTGTATATCAAGGAAGGACTAGAAAATAAGATTGTCCTGGCAGAAATATTTGTAGATGATACTATTTTTACAGGGAATGATGATCTTTGCAAAGAATTTTTAGAACAAATGAGCAAGGAATTTGAAATGTCAATGTTCAGTGAAATCAAATTCTTTGTGGGACTTCAAATTTAGCAGAACAAGAATGGCATCTACATCACTCAAGCAAAATATATCAAAGAGATATTGAAAAAGTTTGGTATGGAAGACTGTAAACTAGTTGGAACTCCCATGTGTACTGGACTAAAACTTACCAAAGAAGATGATTCAAAGGAAATAGATCAGACATTGTACAGATCTATGATTGAAAAGTTGCAATATGTAGTTCATACTAGACCAGATATTGCTCTTGCAGTTGGAATTGTGGCAAGATTTTCAGCCAAACCAAGAGAAAATCACATGATGGCAATCAAGAGAATAATGAGATATCTGAAAGGAACTGAAGATTATGGATTATGGTATAATCTTGGAGGAAACCTAGACTTAAAAGTGTTTACTGATGCTGATTGGGCAGGAAACCTTGAGGACAGAAAAAGCACAAGTGGAGGTGCATTCTTTCTTGGAAAGAGGTTGGTTTCTTGGATAAGCAAAAAGCAAAACTGTACAGCTCAATCAACAGCAGAGGCAGAGTATGTTGCTGCAGCAGTAAACTGTTCTAATATTGTTTGGTTCAAGCAATTGCTACAAGGCATGAAGATGGAAATCAAGGAACCAGTCGTCATGTTTTGTGATAACACAAGTGCAATCAATATATCGAAAAATCCAGTAATGCATTCTAAGACTAAGCACATTGCAATCAAGTATCACTTTGTCAGAGAATTGGTGCAGGACAAGGAAATCAGATTGGAATATGTACATACAAAGGAACAGATTGCTGACATATTCACAAAGCCTTTACCTAAGGATGCATTTTTGTATCTCAGAGGTAAGTTAGGGGTTATTCCCCTATCTGAAGTTCACTAAAATAAGTTTTAGTGATGCATCAGCTCTTACAAAATTGAACAATCATCAGTTGATGCAACAAATCAAGGAAATATTGCATATGAATCAGTACTAAAGGTACAATGAAATTCATTTGAAATTAGATGGTCTTTGGCATGTGTTGTCAAAGAGGGAGAGTTTTACTGTCATATCTTTTCCAAAATCCGAAATTTGATTAAGTAATTTCTTCACAGAGGGAGATTACTGTAAGAGGGAGAGTTCTCTATCTTAGAGGGAGAATTGTTAATTGTGTTGTGTTGCAGTAGACTTGCTTTCAAATTTCATTTCTGCTATGACATGTTGTGTTGCCAACAATGCCAAAGAGGGAGATTGTTGGATACAATTAAGTAATTGTGTATTGTCTTTGATGTTACACAAATGTCATATCAGTTATCAGACAGAATCTATCGAGTTCTATCAACCAGGAAAATAGTTTACAGAGTCTACCGAGCTCAGTCGGTCAGTAAAAGCCTTTTACATTGTATACCGAGCATTCCTGTATGTCACACGGTGAGTTAGTGTTAACCAAGTTCACTCGGTAAGCTAAGGAAAGTTTAGTTCTTACCGAGATCACTCGGGTATCAAATGATTTTGTAGCGAACGATTAGTGTTAACCGAGTTCGCACGGTAAGCTAAGGAAAGCCGAGTTTTCACCGAGCTCACTCGGTAGTTGAAGACAACTTTTACCGAGTCCAGTCGATTTCCAAAGGAAGTGGCAGGTTTACCGAATTCCCCGGTAATTGTAGTTTTTACCGAGTTCTGCCGGTTAACACAGGAAGGAAGTTTTTGTTCTGTATTGACCGAGCAACGTCGACCAGTGAAGAATTTTGTTTTTTAGTTCAAGCCGACTTTGGAATATGTTTCGTCAAGTTGGTTGGGCAAGCCAACTTTGGAATTGTTTTGACAAGTTGGTTGGGCCGACCTGGTATTATGAATAATATATAAAGAGGTGCTCAAGATGTGAAATAAAATATGGAGGAAAAAGAGGATATACGAAAAGTGCAAGGAAGTGCAAGGAAGAAACTTGCGCGTGCCTAAGCAGAATGTAGCAGAGGGAAATCTTGGAGCTGCAGAGATATATTTGATCAGTAAGGATCTTGTGGAGCAAAACTGAGATCTGTATTCAGCAAGATAAGTTGCATGTATTTTCAGATCATTCATTGTTGCTTTCTAACCATTGTAACAGTGATTCCAAAATCTCCTAACAGAGTTGGTTTAACAGCCATTTCATAAATCCTTTAACAGGGTGGCAATTCAGTTGAATTGTTCAAAAGACCTCTTACAAGGCCACTCCTAACAGGGTGATTAAATCCTCTAACAGGTTCACACCTAACAGTGTGTTTTGTAACCTTTAATAGGGTTGGCTCCTAACAGGGCTCACTTCAGAAGAGTGAAAATCGGTGACTAGTTGCTGGTGGTTTTTCCCATATTGGGTTTTCACGTAAATCTGGTGTCTACTATGTTAATGATTACTTTCTTTTGCATATTCGCTTATTTCAGTAAATGCTTCATAAATTAACTAAACACCTATCAAGTTTTAAGCAGTGATTTTTGTAGCAGCAACAACTAAGTTTAAGGCATCTTTGGGACTTTTGAAAATGTTTTTGTGGTAACTGATTCACCCCTCCCCTCTCAGTTACACCATCTTCATTTTCCAACAAGTACATGTGCAATAACAATTTGTGAAGAAAGCTTCAAAGGAAAAATTAGATATTAAAGATATCCACACTGTCAGAAATGTTTATATATCTATAACCTTTGAGTACTATATAAATCATTATATATTGCATGTTTGAGTAGTGGACTCATCTTTGATAGATTTTGTAATTGTAGTAATAGCTTGTAATACGGTTGAGGCTTCTAACAATGTCTAGTCCTCTAACAAGGATAGAGACATTATATGGATATAATAGACTCCTAACAAGGTCAATATATTTCACAAGATGCTTTTGATAAGTGGATCATATTGTGGGTACAATCCCCACAATGGTTTTTGCTTGGCTAGTGTTTCCATAGTTAACAAATAATGATGTCATGATTTGCATTGATTTACTATTATGTTGAATTTTTAGTTTAATCTCATATGCATGTTTTAAGATTGTACAACATTACCATAATTGGGAAAAAAATTTTGAAACACTGAGTCACCCCTCCCTCACCCCCAGTATTTCCTATCTCTAAAAATTTGTATCAAAGCACAGTTACACAGAGGAGACCTAAAAGATTGAGTAATTTCACTATGAATATAGAACAATTACTAAAAAAACCTAGATGAAGCTCTTGAAGAACTTGATTTAATTTCCAAAGAATGAGGTAGTTTGAAGAAGAAATATAAAGAGGATAAATCTCTATTTAAAACCTAAAAGAGAAGATTGAATCTACTAATTATAACAAGAATGAGTCAAATGATCAGTCGAAGGATAGTTATGTAGTTTCAAGGTTTAAAAGAGAAATGAGATCTTAAAGAATGGGTTGGAAATTACAAATCTAAAGTTGAGTATAAATAATGGTGATAAGAAGATTCAATAAAATTTAAGGTCTAAGAATGAAGATCTGAAATCCAAACTTGGGAAGGTGACATTTGAACTTGAATTTACAAATCTACAATATACAAAACCTAAGAAGTACAATACTACTATAAAACAAGAGCTTACATAAACAAAGCAACATCTTGAGAAGTTCTATTCAAGTAGTGAAAAAATTGATGGAAAAATCATGGCACAAATACCTAATTATGATATGACTAGTATTGGTTACTATGAAGGTGAGTAATCAAGAGATATAAAGAATTGGATCCTATAATTTTTTAGCTTGAACATTAGGAAGAAGATTTAAAAAAAAAATGAATCTAATAAATTTGAAGATGTACCTAAACAATCTAAACCATCTAAAAAAGTAAGGAGACAACTTTCTGAAAGATATTTTGTATGCAATGAAGTTGGTCACAACAAGAAGAAATATACAAGTAAGTATGCTAACCACATTTCTAATTATTGTGTAATTGTTATGCTTATGGACATAGAGCTAGTGAATATAAGAAACCAACATTTAAAAAAAATATGTATCAAAGTAGTAATCCTATACCTAGGAGACCTATTAGAGTAAATGATGTCGTGAGAAATGGATTTATGTACTATAAGTGCAAAAAAATTGTACATATTGCAAGAGATTATAGATTAGATATGAATTAGCTAAGACCTAGATATAGAAAGAATGTGATAGCATGTCAAGTTTGCAACAATTTATGGCACAAAAAGACTTTGTAGAATGAACAACATGACAATACCAAACACCATGAGGAGAAATATGAGAGCGTCAAACTTTAGAAGGAATATGAAAAATGTCAGAAGATATGAGAATAGAAATGACAAATAGAAGGAGAATGTGAAAGAGCATGTAGAAACATTCAATAAAATGTTTATCAAGGAAAAGACACCAACAAGTTCACAAATTTGGGTAGTAAATAAGTCAAGAAAAATACCTGAAAACAAGTTGAAGTCATTAATAGTTGCTAACCAACCTTTATCAATCTAAGCAACCAAAATAATTAGACCTTTAAATGATGAGATAAAGTTTTGTGCACTTAGATGAAACATGCCAATAGTGTCTTAAATCTAGAGTTAAGAGCACATAAATATTTAAGGTCAAATGTGAGCTTGAGAAAGAAATCCAATCTACTGGTTATTGTATTAGATGTTGGAGCTTGTGTGCTATCATAATTAATGTTTAGTGGACTTGCATTAAATAAAAGGAATTAAATCAGTATAAGGAGCCATCATTTGAGAATTATGAGACAAGAAATATTTGTGGATGAGATTATAGAGAAAGTTGAATGTTAATTGAAGCTTTTGAGAAGGCAATAGAGATATTTTAGGCTAAAAGCTCTAAAACAAACATTTTGAAGGCTTTTATCTATAACAACCATGAAGTAATTTAGAATTTGTAACGAATGTATCAATCTCTATTCCATGATATTATGGAGAAGCCTACATATAAGTCTAATATAGGTTCAATTTCACAATTGGGGGATGACCCCACTCAGGTATTCTCGAAAATACAAGTTGGAGTAGTAATTTTAGAAAATGTCCAATCTCATATTAACTATATGTTTCAAACCTTGGGTGATAGTGACATTGGAAAGGAATTTGAGATCATTTATAAGAAAAACATAAGTTTCAAAGATGAACTCAACCACTTAGGTCAACTAAAAATTGGATAATTTATTTTTTCATAATAAATTTGACAACAAAGGATAGGCCAAACTCATACTGAGTAGGATACATGACAAAAAAATTAGTTGTTAGAAATATTTGTTGATATTAGAAGTGATCGAAACCATGAAGTAGTAGGACTTAGTAAAGGTAGAATTCTAATTAATAAGAAAAATGTAAAGAAACTTGTGCAAACCTATTAGCATGAATGTTGATGGTATTCCTTTGACAAAGTATCCTAAGGATTGGTGAGCATGTGGAAGTATTGATATGTTGCATTTATGACTGTGTTTGTCATTGATGTCAACATAGCAATAAGTCTCTAAAGATAGACAGAGTAGTAGACAAAGATCTTAGTGGTACAAACAAGGTTTTTATTGTTTGGTGAAGTGCATATAAGGACATGTTCTGCACTATGTTCTAATGTTAAGATTTAGTGTGCATTAAGTAAGTCAAATGTGTACAAAAAATATGCTTGATTTATAGTGGAATAGTACAAAGACAGAGTACCTGAGAAGTAATTTCTAATGTTTGTATTATATCTTCTATTAAAGATTCTCTTTGGTGATGTTTTCTCAATCATTGAGAGAAGATAGTTTGATAATGATGCTAGGGAGTGCATAAGCCCTAGTATCACATGCATCACAATTCATATAGATTGTGAGTCGACAGTGCTATTGAAGTATGAATTAATTAATTATCTTATTATAATTAATTGGGAAATCCTCAAGGCCAACTCAAGAAAATATTTTGAAGATATGGTATAAAGGTAATATATTTTCCTTATTTGTAGTGTGTGTGATTTATGTGTGCTATGTGAAGTAATCAAGGAAGTAAAAAAAGGAACATAGTGTTTGGTAAATGTGAGGAAGCAATCCAAGGGATTATTGGATGTGAGATTTATGATCTGGTTACCAAATTTGAAGAAATAGAAGTTTGGTTGACAAGATAGAGAAAGAGGAAGGAGCAATACAATTCATTTTTATTATTCTATAAGAAACTATACAAAGATAATTTGGACAATGGGTTCATTGGTCTTGCCCTTGAAGCTATTTGGATAGTGGGTCCATTTGCCTTCCAAAACTCCAAATAAGGTTGGAATCTCCTTACATGGATTCAAAGTCTCCTAATAGGGACTAATATGTAATGAATGTTGTTATAGACTCCTATTAGGGCCCATCCTCTAATAAGGAATATTTATATTAGTACATCAACTTGTAGGTACCATCCCCACTAGGGTTTTCCCTTTGATCAAGAGTTTACCTATTTAGCATATCTATTATTATTGTGCATGAGTATCTTGTTGTAGTTTCTAGTTAGATTGCTCATATAGTTAAAGTTTAATAAGGTTGATAATTGTGTTATCAGCCGGATAACCAATTCACCCCCACCCCCCTCTCAGTTATTTTGGTGCACTATATATTCTAAGAATTTGTATAAGAGATTTAGGTCCTTGAAGAGAAAGCTTAACAACCTTGGGAGATCAATGGTGAGTTACTTTGGAAAAGGAAAGTTTGAAACCTAGAATATGGAGCTTGTTAGTGAGATATCATAATTATGTGCAAAATTGAGCATTGAGTTTCTTGATCCATAATCCTTTTGTTGCATACAAAAGAATAGAAGAACAAGTGAAAATAGATCAATATCCAAAAAAGAAATGAAGATCAAAGAAGGTATTTATCTACACATGAAAAGGAAGCCAAAAGGTATGAATTTTTTTTTTTGTTGGACATGTAAAAAGTTTGTTCATTTTCCATCCAGATGTCCTAAGAGAGTAAGAAAATCTAGAAAGGGTTTACTTTCTAGTGAAGATGAAGAATTTAAAGCAAGTATGGAAAGATTATTGAATAATTTTCATGATAAATATAATGATCCTAAATTGGTCGAGAAAGAGGAAGAAGTAAAAGACATAGCTTTGGTAAGCATTGTTGATCCAAAGGCATGAAAATGTGGAAGATCATTATGGCTAACAATGACTTGTAGAATGGGAATTAGATTAAGGAGAAGAGATCTAATCCTAGAGAAGAAGAAATATTTGAGTTGAAAAATCCTAGTAGAATTTTATCAAAGAATCACCCTCCAGAAAAGATAATTGAAAGCAAATACAAGGGAGTGTTGACAAGGAACTAAGTTAATGAAGAGATATGTTTGATCTCTCAAGTTGAATCTAAGAGTATAGATGAAACATATAAAGATGATCATTTGATTCAAGAAATGAAGGAAAAGTTAGTTTAGACTACAAAGAATGAAACATGGGAATAGCTTGAAGACATAAAGAAAAGAACATTATTGGAACCATGTGGTTTTTAAGAAATAAGATGAATGAACAAGGTGAAGTTGTGAGAAAAAAGTCCAAACTTGTGTGAAAATGTTATGTCGAAAACAATTGGTTAATTATGTATTGTCTTTGATGTTATAGAAAATGTCATATCTTTTCTAGTTAGTGTATGTTGAGCTCACCCGAGTGATAAAAATATTTTCCTATGTCTACCAAGCATTCCAGTGTCTACCAATTTTAGAAGATAATGTCAACCAAGTTCACTCAAGTGGCAAACAGAAGTTCATAGAACTTGAGCGTTAACCAAGCTCACTTAGTTAATGTAGAAAAAAATGGATGGAACTAGTGTTAATTGAGCTCACTTGGTTACCAAAGAAAGTTTGTGAAGATGTAGTGTTAATGGAGTTCACTTGGGTAACACACGAAAATCATTTATGAGTTAGTGTGTACTATTTAGGGTCAAATAATGAAGGGTTTTCTTCTTTTGGCATATTGAGTTTAATTTTTTTTTTCTTGGTTCCAGGTGAATAAGCAGATGAATATTAATTATTCTAGGTCATACTCAAGCTAACTTGAAAATCAATATAATATAAATATAAGGTCAAGTTGAGGATTGAATGTATACAAGTGAATGAAAGAATAGAAGATGCTTAGAGGAAGTGAATCAAAAGGATAATCAGAATATCATTTTAGAGCTACAAAGATACATTCAATTAGGAAGGATCAAGTATATAAGTTAGAATTAAAATCCATAATAAAAAATTCAGTTGGATCAGAAATTAGGTCATCTCATTATTACTCTCTAACCATTGTAGAAGTGATCTAAATCTCTTGATAGAGTTGGCTTAACAACTATTTATAAATCCTCTAACAAGGTGGCATTTCTAGATTGAAGTGTGTAAAAGACCTCTAACAAGACCACTCCTAATAAGGTGATAAAATCCTCTAATAGGGTCAAACCTATTAGTGTATTTTGTAACCATTAATAGGGTTGGCTCCTAATAGGGCTCACTTCAGAAGAGTGAAAATCAGTAGCTATTTTCAATTGGTGGTTTTTCCCAAATTGGGTTTCCATATTAAATCTTATTTTCACTTGTGTTCATGCTATTTATTTTATGTGTATGAAAATATTATAAGATTTGCATGTTAAGCATTTACTGAGTTAAAACATTTACTATTGTAAACTGAGTGCATGTGTGTTTACCAAGCAACAATATATTTGATAGTGTTTATGTCTTGTGCTAACATCTAAGGTGTTGGAAATATGACCATTTAGTTAGATAAGGTAAGTTGTGGTTTCCATTTATGGAAACATATTTTTTTTGCAGATTAGCCTCATTCAGTTGCAGAGGAAAATTATTTAAGTATCAAACAGGGTTATAGCAACAGGACATTTTTGATGATAATAGAATATTCTCTTGCACAATTGACCAAATATGCATGACATCATAATGATGATATATACCAATGCACATGTCTATACAGTCAACTGAGTTTGAGTTATGAAGGAATTAGTGATGCGGTGATGACACAACATAGAATAGAGCATATCAGCAGAATATGTTTAATAATTTTAGTTATTGTTTTGAGTTATAATTTCTTATTGAGCTAACTCTAATGATGATATATGATCTGACTAAGGAAGAATTTACTAAAAAAAAATGTTATAAGTAAGAACTTCATTTGTGAAGTTAAGAATAGAGGTATATGTTGAAAATGATGAGTAATCAGTGATTGCAAAGTTGACATGATCTTGTGAAATGAGAGTAACAAGTGAATGTGAGATTGTGATATATGATGCAAAGCATTGTTATGCTAGTTATGATGCAATTTGATATGTGTGCAGTTGCTCTTGTGTGAGGAATCAGCAATTAGAAGATTTTTGAAGTACAACAAACAAGTCAATATTTTACAAATACTTATTTCTTGATGAACTTATTGCAAAGTTGAATGTTAGGGAAGTGGGATCTTCTTGCACACATTTTTATATGGTTGAAGCAACTCCTAATAGGGTTGAGGCTTCTAACAAGGCCTATTCTCCTAATAGGGACTTAAGATTGAATCTAAAAGTAAAGCTAAAAAATGTAGATCTAAGATCCTAGTTAAGCAACGTAACATCAAAACTAGAATCTATTAAGTTAGAACATGCAGAATTAGAGAAATACAACACCATTGTGAAAGGTGAGTTGGTACAAACCAAGAACCCAATTGAGAAATTATATACCAATAGTGATAAAATTGAAGAACAATTATGTGTGCAAATACCTAGTTATGAAAAAACTCGACTTGGATTCTTTCTTGGTCAATCCACCAAGAAACCTATTGAAACAAAAGAACCTGTTACTCTTAATGTCAATAAGGACCTAAGCAAGAAAGATGATACATCTAAAGACAAAGTGAATACTGTTCACTCTAAGATAGTCAAATAATTTAATCAAGATATGAATAACAAAAGAAAGGAATCATTTTCTTGGTGTGATGAACCTGAGGACACTGAAGTCAACAGTGAAGGTAAGTCTTTCAAACCTATTTCTAAATTTTATTGTCATAATTTTCATGGATATCATCATTATGCAGTAGATTGTAAGAAACCTAAATTTGATAATGATAATGCAAATAGTAGGATGCATAGGAATATTAACCATGCAGGAACTAGAAGAAGATTTCACAGTAATGAAAGTGGAGAAAGAAGATAGATTATTTGTTACAGATGCAATAATCATGGATACATTGCAAGGAATTGTAAAACACCTGATGACAAATTGAATGAATAGAAAAGAGATAAACCTATATGTCAATTGTGCAACAAATTTGGACATACAACGAGGGTTTGCATTATGGGTAGAAGAGACCTAAATAGGAATCAGAATTACAGGAGGAACAACAGAAGAAATGAAGTAAAAGAATAGCCTAATGAATTGGAGAAATCATTTTTTAAAGCAATTGAACTAGAAAGCTCTCACACAACTATAGAAAATTTTGGATAAAATTGTTAATTGTGTATTGTCTTTGATGTTACACAAATGCCATATCAGCCATCAGAAAGAGTCTACCGAGCTCAGATGATCGACAAAGCAATTTACAGTGTCTGTCGAACGTTCCTGTACATTACATAGTAAGTTAGCTCTTACTAAGCTCACTCAAGCATCAAAGGATCTTGTAGCAAAAAGTTAATGTTAATCAAGCTACCAAGGATAACAAAGGGAAAGTCAATGTCTATCGAGTTCAATGTCCATCGAGTTCACTTGGTCATCAAAGAGAAAGTTAGCTTTTAGTGAGCTCACTCGGTAAGTGAAGGAAGGTTAGCTTTTACCGAGCTCACTTGATAAATGAAGGAAGGTCAGTGTTTACCAAGTTAACTCTGTCTCCGAAGAAAGTTGCAAAGTTTGCAATGTTTACCGAGCTTCACTTGGTTAACACTAGGGATACCATTCTGGAGCAATGGTCATTGAGCTGGGTCGAGCAGCAAAGAATTTTATTGTTCTAAAGAATTAAGTTTAATTTTCTTGTGGAGCTAACTGATTTAATTTTTTTTTTAGTTGTTGTAACTTGTAATCGAGCTGACTTGACAATCTGAAAGGTATATATGAAAGGTCAAGTTGTGAATTCATAAGGTGTGAGAGTGTGGTTGCATAAGAGTGCGAATGTATGAATAAGAGGATATATAAGCGATTGTTGAGGAAGGATTAGATATCCTTATGAAGTTGCAAATTTGTGTTCAATCAGTAAGGATGCAATGAAGCAGAACATAGATCTATATTCAGAAAAGATAAGTTGCATATATTTTAGATCACTTCATTGTTGCTTTCTAATCATTGTAACAGCGATTCAAAACCTCTTAAGAGAGTTGGTTTGACAGCCATTTTGTAAATCCTCTAACAAGGTGAAAATTCAGTTGAATTGTTTTAAAGACCTCTGACAAGGCCACTTCTAACAGGGTGATTAAATCCTCTAATAGGGTCACACCTAACAGTGTGTTTTGTAACTTTTAATAGGGTTGGCTTCTAACAGGGCTCACTTCAGAAAAGTGAAAATTGGTAACTAGTTACTTGGCAGTTTTTCCCAAATTGAGTTTCCATGTTAAATTTGGTGTCTCTTGTGTTCATGATTATTTCTTTATGCATGCATGTTAACCATTTTAAATGCTTAACAAGTTAACAGAACATCTATCTAGTTTTAGCATTTATTTGTGTGGTTACCAAGTGTCAGCAACAACTTTATTTTAAGACATCCAAGGATTTGTGGATTTATTTTTGTGGTAACTGATTCACCCCTCCCCTCTCAGTTACTCCATCTCTATTTCCAACAATTGGTATCAGAGCTTTTGGTGCTTCCTAGAAAGATTTCAAGGATCTAAGCCAAAGATCAGGATGTCTTACAAGAGAGAAACTCCAAGGTTTAACAGGAATAACTTCTCAGCACAACAAGGGTTGATGAGACTTCATCTAGCTTCTATTTGAGATACAAGACTAAAATACCTTGATGAAAAATATGCAAAAGCAACTAGTACACTATCTGTCAATGATATTGCTGAAAAGAAGACTCACAGCATTATGATGATAGATATAGCATTTGCTCTGAGTTATAAAGAATTTGATGATATCAAAGACTGCAAATCTACCTTTGAAATGTGGGAAAAACTAAAAGAGATCTATGGAGGAGATGATAATGTTAGAAGAGCCAAAGCAAAAAATCTGAGAGGACAATTTGATCAAATGAGGATGAGAGAGGATGAAAACATTGCAAAATATGTTGAAAGAGTTAAAGCATGTGTCAGTGCAATCTAAGCTTCTGGAGGAGATATCAGTGAAGAGATAGTTATAAGTAAAGTTCTTAGAACTCTACTTCCCATTTATGCAATTAGAGTTTCTACAATTCAAGATAGAAGATGTGAAGCAAATCACAAGATAAATCTAGAGGCTATAGTTGGAAGATTGACTATGTTTGAACTGGACAACTTTGATAACTATGTTCCAGCTTCCAAGAACATTGAATCAGCATTTTAAGCCAAACTTTCACTCAAGGAGAAAGGCAAAAAGAAATCTCAGTCAGAAAGTGAAGATGAATCAAACCAAAGTTTAGACAGTGATCTTGAAGTAATTGAAGCCCTTCTAGCAAGGAAATATTCTAGAGGCAGAGGAAAATACAAAGGTAAAGTACCCCTAATCTATTTTTTATGTGAAGAAGTTGGTCATATTGCTGCTAGGTGTCCAAACAAGCAGAATAAAGATGAAGAAAAAGATCACAAATGGAATGGCAAGAAAGATTTCAAATCATTCAAGGATAAAGGTAAGAAAACATGTTTTATGGCTAAAGATTCTACTGATTCTAATGATGATGAAGAAGATGAAATTGTCTACATTGTTGTGAAAAATGAATCTGATAATGATGAGGAAATGGCACTCATTTCTCATATGAGCAAAAATGATACATGGATCATAGATAGTGGTTGTTCTCATCACATGATTGGTGACAAAACTAAGTTTGAATACTTTGAAGACTATGATGGTGGTAGTGTAAGATTTGGTAATAATGAACCTTGTTGTATAAAAGGGAGAGGAAGAATCTCTCTAACCAAGGAACTTATATGTGATAATGCCTATTGGTTAAAAGGACTAAAGCATAATTTGTTAAGTGTGGCATAGCTACTCAAAAATGGATTCAAAGTAGAATTCATGCATGGTAAAGCAAGATTGCTAGATGGAAAAGGAAAGCTGATTAGATCAGGTACTCAAACTAAAGGTAACTTGTTCTATCTTGAACTAGGTGAATGTTCATGTTTCATTGCTCAAGGTGAAGAAAGTTGGTTATGGCATAAAAGGTTGTGTCATTTAAACTTTGATAGTTTGGTAAAGATAATAAAATTAAAGAAATTAAGAGGCATTCCTAACATAAAGAAGCCTAAGGTCAGTCTATGCCAAAATTGTCAGATTGGAAAGATGGGGAAGACTAGTTTTAAAATTAAAACCTATTAGTCTAAAGATATATTAGAAATTGTGCATACTAATTTATGTGGCCCCATTGGAATTGAAAGCTATACTGAAGAAAAGTTCTTCATTCTTTTTGTTGATGATTTTTCAAGAATGATGACAGTCATGTATCTAAGAAACAAATTAGAAGCATTTGAAAAGTTCAAATGGTATTTGGCTAGAGTAGAAAAGGAAACAGGGAAAATATTAAAATGCTTAAGGTCAAACAGAGGTGGAGAATTCATTTCACATGAGTTTAATAACTTTTGCATTGAAAGAGGAATCAGAAGACAAGTATCAACCCCTAGAACACCCCAACAAAATGGAATAGCTCAAAGAAGAAATAGATCCATCATGGATTGTGCAAGAAATTTAATGATTGAAAAGAACATTGCTATCAAATACTGGAAGCAAGCTATCAGCACTAAAGTTTATACCTTGAACCGAGTACAGCTAAAAAAAGACTCATTCAAAACCCTCTATGAGTTATGGTATGGCTATAAACCTAATGTAAGTTACCTTAAAGTATTGGGAAGTAAATGTTACATTTTAAAAGAATCTAGAAAAGGAAAATTTGACATGAAAGGTGATGAAGGTATATTCTTTGGCTACTCATGCAAAAGTAAGGCATATAGGTGTTTGAACTTATCTACTCACAAAGTCATAGAAAGTGCACATGTGAAAGTTGATGAGTTTGCAAAAAGGATTGAAGAAGAAAGAAAAAGGGAACCAGAAGATTCTAAAAGGTTTGTCTTCAGTGAACCTGATACAGTACCAGTTACACCAGAGAATTAGGAATCTTCTACTCCTGAGTCATCTGTAACCAAGTTACAGGAAGTTCAAACTGAGCAAGTGTTTATCGAGTCTGAAAAACTCAAGCAAATATCTACTGAGCCAGAATAGATAGAACCTGAAGTTGAAATGCAAGAAGATAATAATGAAATCCATTCAAAAGGCAAGGAACCTGTATTAGCTAAGTATGTCAGGAGACATCATTTAGCAGATCAAATCATTGGAGATAAATCTGAAGGAACCATGACAAGAAATAAGTTGAAAGGTACTTGTTTACTTGCTAACTTTGAACCTAGAAATGTCAAATATGCATTGGAAAATGATAGTTGGATTGAGGCTATGAATGAAGAGATAGTACAGATAGAGAAAAACAAGACATGGACTCTTGCACCCAGACCTAAGGACAAAAATGTGATTGGAACTAAGTCGGTATTTAGAAACAAGTTGGATGAAGATGGTTAGGTATCAAGAAACAAAGCTAGACTAGTATGCAAAGGATATGCTCAAGAAGAAGGAATAGACTATGGAGAAACTTTTGCTCCTGTTGCAAGACTAGAAGGAGTCAGAACCTTACTAGCATATGCTGCTCACAAAGGATTCAAAGTTTATCAGATGGATGTCAAGTCAGCATTCCTCAATGGTATACTGGATGAAGAGGTTTACATTGAACAACCTGAAGGTTTTGTTGATCCAGATAAGAAGAACATGGTCTGCAAATTACACAAGGCATTGTATGGTCTGAAACAAGCCCCTAGAGCATGGTATGAAAGATTGCATAACTATCTTATTCAGATTGGTATTCAAAGAACTAATGATAATAGTAGCTTGTATATTAAGGAAGGTCCAAATAATAAGATTGTCTTGGCATAAATATTTGTAGATGATACTATTTTCACAGGGAACGATGATCTGTGCAAAGAATTTTTAGAACAAATGAACAAGGAATTTGAAATGTCTATGTTTGGTGAGATCAAATTTTTTGTTGGTCTTCAAATTCAACAGAATATAAATGGTATCTACATTACTCAATCAAAATACATCAAAGAGATATTGAAAAAGTTTGGAATGGAAGATTGTAAACCAGTCAGGACTCCTATGTGTACTGGATTAAAACTTACCAAGGAAGATGAATCAAAAGAAGTAGATCAAATAGTGTATAGATCTATGATTAGAAAGTTGCAGTATGTAGTTCATACTAAGCTAGATATTGCCCTTGCAGTTGGTATTGTAGCAAGATTTTCAGCAAAACTAAGAGAAAATCACATGATGGAAATCAAAAGAATAATGATATATTTGAAAGGAACTAAAGAGTATGGTTTATGGTATAAGTTTGGAGGAAATTTGGATTTGGAAGTATTTACTGATGCTAATTGGGTAGGAAACCTTGATGACAAAAAAACTACAAGTGGAGGTGCATTCTTTCTTGGAAAGAGGTTGGTTTCTTAGACAAGAAAAAAGCAAAATTGTACATCTCAATCTACAGCAGAGGCAGAGTATGTTGCTGCAGTAGTAAACTGTTCTAATATTGTTTGGTTTAAACAGTTGTTGAAAGGCATGCAGATAGAAATCAAAGAACCAGTTGTTATGTTATGTGATAATACAAGTGCAATCAACATATCTAAGAATCCAGTGATGCATTCCAAAACCAAGCACATTGCAATAAAATATCATTTTGTCAGAGAATTGGTACAAGATAAGGAGATCAGATTGGAATATGTTCATACACAGGAACAAATTGCTGACATATTCACTAAACCATTACCTAAGGATGCATTCCTATATCTAAGAGGTAAGTTAGGGGTCACTCCCCTATCTAAAGTTAACTAAAATAAAGTTTTAGTGATGCATCAACTCATACCAGATTGAAGATCTATCCGTTGATGCAACATAACTAGAAAATACTACATATGAATCAGTACTAAAGGTACACTGAAATTCATTTGAGTTGAGTTATCTTTTGCATATGTTGTCAAAGAGGGAGAGTTTTTACTGTCATATCATATCTCTCTGAAATTTGTTCAAAATATAAAGAATTTTTTATGAAATTCCTTCACAGAGGGAGATTACTATAAGAAGGAGTGTTTTCTATCTTAGAGGGAGAATTGTTATGTTGACATGTGGTGTTGCCATATAAGAGAAAGACTTGTTTTTAAATTTCATTTCTACTATGACATGTTGTGTTGCCATCAATGCCAAAGAGGGAGATTATTGGATACAAATGTTAATTGTGTATTGTCTTTGATGTTACACAAATGTCATATCAGCCATCAGACAGAGTCTACAAAGCTCAGATGGTCGGCAAAGCAATTTACAGTGTCTGTCGAACATTCCTATACATTACATAGTAAGTTAGATCTTACCGAGCTCACTCGAGCATCAAAGGATCTTGTAACAAAAAGTTAATGTTAACCGAGCTACCAAGGTTAACTAAGGGAAGTTCAATATCTATCAAGTTCAATGTCTACTGAGTTCACTCGGTCATCAAAGAGAAAGTTAGCTTTTACCGAGCTCACTCAGCAAGTGAAGGAAGGTTAGCTTTTACCAAGCTCACTCGGTAAATGAAAGAAGGTCAGTTTTTACTGAGTTAACTCTGTCTCTGAAGAAAGTTGCAAAGTTTGCAATGTTTACCAAGCTTCACTTGGTTAACACTAGGGATACCTTTCTGGAGCAATGTTAATCGAGCTGGGTCGGGCAGCAAAGAATTTTATTGTTCTAAAGAATTAAGTTTAATTGTCTTGTGGAGCCGACTGATTTAATTTTTTTTTGTTGTTGTAACTTTTAATCGAGCCAACTTGACAATTTGAAAGGTATATGAAAGGTCAAGTTGTGAATTCATAAGGTGTGAGAGTGTGGTTGCATAAGAGTGTGAATGTATGAATACGAGGATATATGAGCAAATATTGAGGAATGATTAGATATCCTTATGAAGCTGCAAAGTTGTGTTTGATTAGTAAGGATGTAGTGAAGCAGAATAGAGATCTGCATTCAGCAAAGATAAGTTGCATATATTTTATATGACTTCATTGTTGCTTTCTAATCATTGTAACAATCATTCAGAACCTCTTAACAGAGTTGGTTTGATATCCATTTTGTAAATCCTCTAACAACGTGACAATTTAGTTGAATTGTTTTAAAGACCTCTGACAAGGCCACTTCTAACAAGGTCACACCTAACAGTGTGTTTTGTAACCTTTAACAGGGTTGGCTCCTAACAGGGCTCACTTCAGAAGAGTGAAAATTGGTAACTAGTTACTTGGTGGTTTTTCCCAAATTGGGTTTCCATGTTAAATCTAGTGTCTCTTGTGTTCATGATTATTTCTTTATGCATGCATGTTAACCATTTTAAATGCTTAACAAGTTAATAGAACATCTATCTAGTTTCAACATTTATTTGTGTGGTTACTGAGTGTCAGCAACAACTTTATTTTAAGACATTCAAGGATCTGTGGATTTATTTTTGTGGTAACTGATTCACCCCTCCCCTCTTAGTTACTCCATCTCTATTTCCAATAGAAAATGCACCTAACAAGATGATGAATTCACTTATTGTCTACGACTTCTCTCACTAGAATCTAGCATTCTCAATGGAATAGAGTATCAGTTTTTGATAATTGATGCTAGAGAATGTATTAAGGGTTGCGCAGTTGACAACAGGTAGTAGACATTGAGAGAAGTTTACAGTAAAGTACACATTGCTAGATATGATCAAGATAAGGATATATGAAATGATCAAACTCTCTATTACACAGAGTCGATATACTGAACTAGTGGTAGATATAAATTTATTGAGCAGTACAGATTGTGAAATATTTAAAGGACATGAACTGACTTGCATACATCATTTTCTTGTTCAAAGTTTGTTTGTATGATTGAAGTGAGAATTGGAGAATTAAAGATCCCTGGAAGCACGTGAAGTTGTCGAAAATGATACCACACAAAATTAAGCGATTTTTTTGAATTGTTGAGCATAATCCTTCAAGAATGGCAAGGAAGGAAGTTTACAATATAAGCAATAGGCCTAGGTATAATTTCAAGAGACACCCATTAGTTTCTTTTCTCTATGACCCCATTGGAGAATTTTTTTTGAGTTCCAAAAAAATTTGTTCATGTGGAAGATATCAGAGGTTATATTGACTACAAGATTGAAAGTATAGGTGATTCAAAGATTCACAAGGATTTGGAGAAGATGTGAAACAATGATTTTTTATTGAAATCTAAACATAGATATCTAGAACTTCTTAACCTAGTTAAGCATATGTTCTACATAGACTTTGATAATAATGATAAGAAAAGAATAATTCTTTGCAGAGTACATGATGATCTTATATGGCTAGGAGATTCTATCATTAGCATTGACAATGACCTAATTCATAAGGTCAGAGGATTGAAAAATTAGGGCAGCAATCTAGTAAACATCAAGAATGTGCACAAACTTGTTGAGGCAAATCTCAACACATATTTTGATGGAAGGAACATGAAAGTCAACTCAATCCAAGATGATGGAGTGAGACTTATTTGCAAGATTTTGGGTTACAAGTATAATATGGATCAAGAATAGATTCAATCCCTATAAGATTTATTTAGGTAGCTTACCTAGTAGTAAGAGGTGAAGAAGTGGACATGTGTGATATTGTCAGAACACAACTATGGGATAATATCTCATGAATCAAGAAGTCAAGAAGTGTAGTATTCAGATTTGAATCCCTTCGAACACATTTATTTTTCTATGCTATAAATAAGTTTCTTGGCATCATAGTATGGAATGGAAATGAGTGCGCAATGTAGTAGATCACTCAAGCTTATAGGTCAAGAGCTAAAGTAGTTAGAGATAGTGACTTGGATAGGATCAAGAAGTCTTTCCAAATAGAAATGAAGAAAAGTTATAAAACACCTCCAGAACTAGTGGAAAAATATAAGGATGAGTTATGTTTCATGGTTGAGATAGATTTTACATGCATGGAAGTAGTAGTTCCTCAAGTAAAATGTATTGAACCTATGGGATATGAGATGAGCAAAAACTTGACAGAAGGGTATGCATAGATAATCCTTCATTCTCAAGTTGATTCTAACTATCCCAGATGGTGAACATATTCAAAAAAAATGAGAGAAGTAAAAACTAGTCAAATCATGAAAGACTCCAAGAAAAAGGTGGAGAAAGTCATTGATTATATATTGAAATCATCTGGAATGACAAGGAAAGATTTTGATCAGGTAAAGGGAATATCTATGGAGATGAAGGCTAGTGCCCAAATTGAACTCTTAACCCCTACACCCATTGTAGTAGCAGGACCTACTAAAGAAGTCATTGTTGCCCAAACAAGTGTGTAGACTCCTTCTGTGCCCTATGCAGCAGTTTCATAGGGACAACCACCAAGCAAACTGATGAAGACAAAGGAAACATCTGCATCAAGAAAATATACAAGGATAACAACCCCCCTTAAAAAGAGAGTAAAGAAAACCATTAGTGACCCAAGAAAAAGAAGGAAGAATCTACAAATTAGCTCATCTATGTCTGAGGAAGAGATTGGTGATAGAAAAATTGAAGCAGTTGATAAGGAAGCCAACACATCAACAAGATGTAAAGTATGGAAGCCAAAGCTAGAAAACCTTAACATTCAAATTATTAATGAAAACAATTTTGTATATTTAAATAAATACTATGACTTGTATAATAACATGGATAGGAGACAGCTATAAAATGTTGTAGTTAGAAACATGTTTTTGAAAGATAAGAGGTTTAATACTATAAAAGGGAAAATAACCAAAGATTTGTACAATAGATTGCTCAATAGGAAGAGCATAATTATACAAGAGGATAAAAAAATAAAAATAAACATGGTAAGAAAGTTATGCATTGTTAATAATAAAGAAGACATAAAATAAATTTTGAAAAGTATAGCACCAATCATAAGAAAAGATCCATTCTTATTATGGGAGGAAATTATGAGGACATCAATAAAGAAACTTAGGAGGCTATAGTTTCTTTCATGTCCACTATGCTTAAGGACAGTGCACAAACTAAAGAGGCAAGCTAGATGCCTATAGACAATATGTAGATGCCTAAAGTAAGTGCGTAGATACCTAGATCAAGTGCACAGATAGAAGAGGCAAGTAAGAAGCCTAAAGAAAGTGTGTAGTCAGTAGAAGCTATCCAGACACCCAAGGAGAGTACACAGACAAAGGAGGATAGTCCTACAGCTTATAGCCCTCTTTAAAGTACTAAACTAGTAGCTACACTAAGCTCTTCTCCACACATCACTATTGGCAATGACTTTATGCAAGTAGACAACACCAAAGTAACAATTGAAAAAACTAAGGATTCATTCAAGGATTTTGGTGTTAGCATTGTTGGCAATATTGTGGATTATAGTAGCTCTGATGATGAACAGGATCAAAAGGCTACTGAAGAAGTCACATAGAAGATGGAAATTAGTACTAAAGTAGGTACCTCAAGAGTGTCTTTGACAATAGTAGTTATAGTAGGAACTTCCACTCCTCCTACACAAGCAGTAGCAATAGCTCTAGCTCAATCTGATGAAGAAGATGAGGCAAAGAACCTTATAACTTCTCTAAGAAAACTTTTTGAAAAGAAGAAATCAGTCAAGTTACTTGAGAAGACTTTGACCATAGTTTTGAACAAGACAAAGAAGGTAGTAAGCCCTATTGACACCCCAATAGACATTCAAAAATGCACATCTATTTTGTGCAATGCTCTTGATGATGAGTTTTCTACACTCATGAATGTGGCTACTATTCAATCACAGATTGAGCATGATGGTAAAACTCTAAATTCCATGTGCACTAAAATGAGGAATGATGTAGAAACTCTTAAAAAATGTATTAAAGCTCTAAGGGAGTGCATAGAAGAAGGAAAATAGGCATATGCTAAGTGCAACCTAGCATACATTCA